>VFSX01000121.1:202500-265000 GCA_016618255.1 Chlamydomonas sp. UWO 241
GGGATTTGGGTGGGTGGGTGTGCATGTGTGTGTTTGCATGTGTGTGTCCGTCAGCTCGACATCGACCCCCAACAACCCCCTCCCCCCCCACACACAACAACCCCCAGCAACCGCCAGCAACCCCCAGCAACCCCCCAGCAACCCCCAGCAACCCCCCAACAATCACTCACAACCAACAACAATCCCCAGCAACTGCCAGCAACCCCCCAGCAACCCCCAGCAACCCCCAGCACTCCCAAACACCCCCACCCCCAAAATTCAACAACCCCAGGAACTGTCACATCGGCTTTCCAGCGAAGACTACCTCCTAGTCCTAGTACCACCGCCTAGGCCCAAGTTCAGTTCTAGCCCTAACAATCACTTGTGAGGGGCGGTAGCCACAAGCCGACTGCCTGCCAGCGTGTAGTCCTAGAGCAAACGGGTGTGCTATCATGCGACGCCTCCCAAAACAACCCCTTACAAGCCAGTGTTTCCGTTGGCCAACCCGCAACCCGACAAAGTGCACTTTAGGGTTGAGGTTTGCCGATTCCGACCCGAAAAAGTGTGAAAACGGCATTTCACACTTTTCCCGCCAAAATTCGTCTCCGTCGGGTTGAGATTGGCGAAATGAGCGTGAGGCCCGGGTTGAGCCATCTTTCTTCCAAGATCCTTAGCGGAACCACTGTTACACGCCCCCACCTGCAGGGGCGCAACATGAAGGAGCCTTTTGCGGCAGTGTCAAACGGTGGGTGATGACCCACATGTATGTGCATGCTGCTGTGCATGCTGCTGTGCATGCTGCTGTGCATGCTGCTGTGAATGCTGCTGTGCATGTGCCGAGGCCATGATCCAAAGGCCTCACGGCCACATACACCATCTGAAGGGATCGATGCCACTGCAGGGGTATGCATACATGTGATGATGCATTTTACAGGCTGCGTGACACCATAAACCCCGCTATCCTTTTTTACAAAGTGATAGCGGTGTCTATACCCAACATATCTTCACAATGATGCGCGTGCAGAGGCCATGCTCCAGCAGCTGGTCCCTCTGGACAAGGCCCACTTGGCCGCACGCATCGACGCAAACACCCACATGTACTGCGCGCCTTTTAATGTGTGTCTGTACTGTGACTGTACCGTGACTGTAACAAACATCCATCATCATTGCGGAGACCATGATCCAGCAGCTGATTCCTTGGACAAGGCACTCCATGGCTGCGTGCATCGACGAAAAGACCCACATGTATTGCGCGCCGAGCACGGTCGTATGCGCCTTTTGAGGTGTCCCTGACGGTCACGAACATCCGTCATAATTTGCAGAGACCATGATCCAGCAGCTGGTCCCTTTTGACAAAGCCCTCACGGCCACATACACCATCTGAAGAGATCGATGCCACCGTATGCGTACATGTGACGATGCATTTTACAGTCTGCGTGACACCATAAACAACCTATATCTTCACAATGATGCGCGTGCAGAGACCATGATCCAGCAGCTGGTCCCATTGGACAAAGCCCTCATGGCCGCGCGCATCGACGCAAAAGAGGTTGTCGACGCGATTCAAAACGTGCTCATGGACGACGAGACGCTGGCGGCCGCGTGCCTCACGCAACAGGTGTGTCAGTTGTGTCGCTTTTAAATTTGTATTAATTATTATTTGTATTAATTAACATTTGTAACTCACCTCCCATTACAATCATCGACGCGATCCAAAACGTGCTGATGAACGACGAGACGCTCGCGGCGGCATGCAGGTGAGTCTCCACGCAGCAGGTTAGTTTCCACTGATAAATACCAGTGTCAGTCGCTTCTGTTTAGGGTTTAGGATTTAGTTTAGGGTTAAGGGTTTAGGGTTTAGGGTTTAGGTCGAATCTTTGAGAATCCCTTGAGCTCCAAGGAACGCTGAGAGCGGCATGCAGGTGCGTTTCCACTGATAAACACCAGTATCAATCGCTTCTGTTTTCTTGCATGTAGAATCTTTGAGAAGCCCTTGAGCCCCAAGGAGCGCTGGCAGCGGCGTGCCTCACGCAGCAGTAATAGATGTAGCAGGCAAGTGACGGATGCGACGAACCGTTTTAAAACCGAACCTTGACCGTGCAGCACCTAGAGATGCTCGCATCGGTGTGCCTCACAGATATCAGGCAAGTGAGTCGCATCGGTTTTGTCTGTCAGTTGTGACGTTCACCCAGGACGTTCACCAGTTAACCTTGAAACCTGACCTGCAGTCACCCGCCTACAGGACCTGGAAAACTCATCTCAGGACGTTCACCAATCAACCTTGAAAACGGACCTACAGCCACCCGCCTGACGCACAGACCCACTTGCTCACGGCAGTCGCTCCCAACACCCTGTAGAAACCAGTGATTTTCATTTGGGCTCCTGGGAGCCATCGGGAGCCATTTGGCTTCTAACGATCCCTTCAGATAGAGCTCAACGAACCAAGTTGCTTGATGGTCTGATGATCCCATCAGATAGAGCTCGTCACGAGCTTACAACTAAACTAGATTTGACGGTCAACGGTCAACGCTAAGGCAGCAGTCAAGGCGGTCAACGGGACGTTGGTCCGCGCGCCGGCTCCCAGAAAAGAAAAGAAAAAACTGAATACAAAATCACTGGTAGAAATCCTAAGCCAAAGCAGTTGTCTGTCCGTTTAGTGACAAGAGACAAGACGATAAGAGACAGACAAGACTACACAAAAACTGGCCTATAACCACCGGCACGCACGCACGCACAGGCGCACTCGCTCGCGGCCGTCGTTCCAGAGGAGGCTGGTGACTTCAGCTGGCAGGTGTGCATGCAGCATCACACACACACACACACACACACACACACACACACACACACACACACACGTGCATGCACACACACTCAACCCACACAACACACACACACACACATGAACACACACATGCAAACATGCATGCACGTACACACACTCTCTCACACACACATGCACACGCATGCACACACACTCTCACACACCCATGACACGCACACGCACACACACACGCACACACACACACGCACACACACACACATGCACACACGCACACACACACACACCCTCCCCCCCACACAAACTTCCTCCTGCAGGCCTACGTTCACCGGAGGGAGTCATACGGTGGCAAGGGTCAGACGGTTGGCGGGCAGCAGGGGCAGGGTCCAAGCTCACCGAACTCAAATCCGCACGACCCGCTGCTCGCAGTCTCGTCGGTCCCCAAGCACGCGGTGCTGCAGGTCAGAGACCCTTTTGTATTTTTTTTTTTATTTTTTTTGGACATATTATTGATCCCCCGCACTGCTGCTGCTGCTGCTGCTGCTTCGCGGTCTCGTCGTTCCCCAAGCACGCAGTGCTGCAGGTGTGTGGGTGGGTTTGTACATAGGAGCCTCATGTATTGCCTGCCTGCCTGCCTGCCTGCCTGCCTGCCTGCCTGCCCGCCCGCCCGCCGCTCCCGCCTGCCCGCCTGCCTGCCTGCCTCCCTGCCTCTCTGCCTTCTGGCCTGCCCTCCCGCCCTCCCGCGCGCCCAAGGCATGCTCCGACGCGCGCTTCCCCCCCCCCTCCCCCACACACCTCCAGCAGTGGTTCCGCCCTGGATTACATATAGCCAAGTAGAGCGTGTATGTCACAGTCCCCACCACCACCACACCCACACCAGTAACAGTAACAGTAACACGGGGTTTCCAGCTGAGCAGGCTACTCTTCTACTAGAGACACCCGCCGATACTCCAGCACACTTAAGTACTAGAGTACCGCCGGCTCCCGGCCGATAGAGTACCGCTCCCGCCGGCTAGACTACCCCAAACAGCGGTCTCTGAGAGACATGTCTGGCAAGGAGCATATAGGAGAGGACCTTCCTCAGGGTCACAGTAGTGGCCTTGTGGCCAGTCAAGCCGGCAGAGCCGACTGGCGCTGACTGGAACGGTCCCCGCCTGGCAGTGCACGGCTGTCCAGCTCTCGTTTGCATGGGGCTCAGCTGGCGCCCCATGCCTCATGCACGGCCAGGTCCCACCCTCCAGGGGTGCATGGACGACAGAGTTGTCGTGGAGGCTGCCTGAAGACCTTTCAACGCCAGTCACCGGCAGACGAGCGCCCCCGAGGATGAGCGCGGTGACGAACGCTGCGATTGGTGAAGCGGATACCCACACCACCCGCCCATATATACACACACACACACGCACAACACAGGCTGAGTAAATGCTCCAGAGCTACGAGCGTGAGATGGGGCGCGTTGGCTAACATACAGCCAAGTAGGGCGTGTATGTCGCAGCCCCCCCCCCCCCCCACACACACACACCACCCCCGCCCATATACACACGCACACACACACACACGCACGACATAGGCTGAGTGAATGCTTTAGAGCTACGAGCGTGAGATGGGGTGCGTTGGCTTATATACTTGGGTCTAGGCGGTGGTACTAGGACTAGAGGTAGTCTTTGCTGGGAAGCCGATGTAATTGTAACTGTAACTGGCTTATATACAGCCAAGTAGGGCGTGTATGTCACAGACCACCACCCCTCCACACACACCACCCGCCCGCCCATATATACACACACACACGCACGACACAGGCTGAGCGAATGCTCCAGAGCTACGAGCGTGAGATGGGGAGTGTGGAGTCGACGCTGCGAGAGATGGAGGAGAACCTCAACACGACGAGGTGGGTTTCGATCGGCAGTTACTATCGGTTTTTGGTTGGCGGTTACTAATGGGTTACGGTTACATCAGTTACTCTCGTTCTTCGGTGGCTTTGTTTGTGGATGTATTCAAGGCCCGAGCCCGAGAGAGGGAGGAGAACCTTAACACGACGCGGGTGGGTTGCGTTCGGCAGTTACTATATCGGTTTGCTGTTGCTTTTAATATCGGTTTGCTGTTACTTTTTGGGGGCTCGATTAACGGAGGCGCGTTCTCGTCGCCGAGCCCTGGACCCAGCAATGCGGCGCTGCTGGTGACGAGGATCTCCGTGCCGCTGACGAGCGGGGTAAAATACGACTGGCCCGGCTCCTGCTAGACTGCCCCTTCGGTGGAACACTTCAGGAGCGGCTTGCCCGGCGCTGCCATGGCTTGGCGAGTAGCCGCGGCGCTGCCGCGGCCCGTGCTGGGAGACGGCCCTTATCCTCCCCCCATGCAGGACGCCATGCGGCACCGATCTCGACGAGTTGATCGACGAGCGGAGGAGCTGGCGCCCGTCAATGCATGCTGGACATTGGTCAAGATGGCTGCCCGTGGAGGCGGGCTACCATCACGGCTTCAGCGGTGGCGACCGCCGAGGCAACACAGAGTAAATCCGCTTCACCAATCGCAGCGTTCGTCACCGCGCTCATCCTCGGGGTCGCTCGTCTGCCGGTGACTGGCGTTGGAAGGTCTTCAGGCAGCCTCCATGACAACTCTGTCGTCCATGCCCCCTGGAGGGTGGGACCTGGCCATGCATGAGGCATGGGGCGCCGGCTGAGCCCCATGCAAACGAGAGCTGGACAGCCATGCACTGCCAGGCGGGGACCGTTCCAGTCAGCGCCAGTCGGCTCTGCCGGCTTGACTGGCCACAAGGCCACTACTGTGACCCTGAGGAAGGTCCTCTCCTATATGCTCCTTGCCAGACATGTCTCTCAGAGACCGCTGTTTGGGGTAGTCTAGCCGGCGGGAGCGGTAGTCTATCGGCCGGGAGCCGGCGGTACTCTAGTTCTTATGTGTGCTGGAGTATCGGCGGGTGTCTCTAGTAGAAGAGTAGCCTGCTTAGCTGGAAACCCTGTGTTACTGTTACTGTTACTGTTACTTTTAAAGAGTTGCTGTCGGTTGTAAGTTACTTGCGTTTGTGCATGTTTTCAAAGGCCCGAGTCGGCGCTGCGAGAGATGGAGGAGAACCTAAACACAACGCGGTGGGTTTCGGTTGGCAGGAAACAGTAACCGAACTGTCGTTTTTTTGTTAGCAGTAACTTTCGGTTTAGGGTTTCACTTTTGCGGGGATGTTTTCAGAGTCCACGCCGCGCAATAAGGAGGAGAGCCAACACACACAAACACACATGCACATGCACACACACGAACACACACACACACACACACACACGAACACACACACACACACACACACACACACACACACACACACACACACACACACATGCCCACACTCACACACACACACACACACATGCACACACACGCACACTCACATGCACACACACGCACACATGCACACACATACACACGCACACTCACGCGCGCACACACAGGCAGCTCTGGAGCATGAAGCTCGACTCCGCTCGCAACCACATGATGCTGCTCAACCTGTGGCTGTCCATGGTCTCAATCTCGCTCGTGAGTGATGTGTGATATGTGTTTCTGCAACAGCTGTTCTTTACTAAGCCGAGTTGTTCTGAGGTGAGCTGGGCTGAGTTGGAGTAGGAGATGACAATGAGACGGCGAATTGGCAGCAATTGTGTTCTCTGTTACTCGTGTCGCTCGCCCGATGCAGGATGAATTGGCAGCAATTGCAGGATGTGTGGAACCTCTCCCCCAGCCACCGGTATACTGCCCTTGCTGCAAGCCTTCCAAAGCAAGTCGAGTCATCGAAATCTGAACAGTTGGAGGTAGCAAAGGGGGCGGCGACGTGATGCTGCTCAACCTGTGGCTGTCAATGGTCTCAATCTCGCTCGTGAGTGATGTGTGATGTGTGGAACCTCTTGCCCAGCCGCCGGTAAACTGCCTTTGCTGCAAGCTTTTTAATGCGAGTCGAGTCATCAAAATCTGAAGAGTTATAGGTAGCAAAAGGGGAAAAGGTAGCAAAAGGGGCAGCGGCATGATGCTGCTCAACCTTTGGCTGTCCATGGCCTCAATCTCGCTCGTGAGTGATGTGTGATGTGTGGAACCTCTCCCCCAGCCACCGGTTTACTGCCCTTGCTGCAAGCTTTCCAATGCAGTTACAGCAACAGTAACATCGGCTTTCCAATGCAAGTCGAGTCATCAAAATCTTAACAGTCGTAGGCAGCACAGGGGGCGGCGGCATGATGCGGCTCAACCTGTGGCTGTCAATGGTCTCGCTCTCGCTCGTGCGTCCTCTTCGTACACACTGTGTGTATACTGCATGAAACTCTACATGTTATATACATCACTGGTTCAGTTGTGTCCAACAGGTTACTGATGCTGCTCAACTTGTGGCTGCTGTCAAAATTGTGTTGATTTTGCTCGTGAGTGTCTAGGGTTCAGGATGTGGGGTTCCAGGCTACACACTATGATGATGGATCTTACAGTCTGTGTGACACCAGTAATGATGTATAAGACCGGTGTCGGCGCTAGCGCCCGACACCTTAAACTCAGTTTCAGTGGGAAACTGGCTGGCTACCTGGTAGGGGTGAGGGTAAACCCCCACACGCGCGCACGCACTGGACCTAGACAGGACACTGGGCCCCCAGATCCACCCTATACCACCCAGGTAGTGACAGCAACGCATTGTTGGTGTGCGCCTGTGTTCTACTACTAGTCCCGCCGCCGCCATTGGCTCCAGCAATCTCCTCCATGCCCGCCAGCAATCTCCTCCACGCCCGCCAGCAATCTCCTGTATGCCCGCCAGCAATCTCCTCCATGCCCGCCAGCAATCTCCTGTATGCCCGCCAGCAATCTCGTCCATGCATGGGCGCCGCCATGCGATCTCCATGCGCCGCGCCGCGCTCCATGCGCGCCAGCACCCGTACCACCCGCCTCATTCCCGTTCTTTAGCCATTCCCCGTGACACCTATGGCTGATCCTTGTTCCGCCGTCCCCTTTGGCATCTGTAACCCGTATCCTCTCCCTGTAGCCTCATTCCCCGTTCTTAACCGCCATCTCCATTATGGTGCCCGCCCGCTGGTGGGGCCTCGCCTCGCCCCATGCCGCACGGCTAGTGTATTGATTGCTGCGCCATCTATAATCTGCGCCTTGGGGCAGGGAACCCCTGCGCCACAACCTCCTCACAAAGCCTAGCCGCATGTGCCTCGCTTCCCATGTTTCTCAATTTCTCGCCATCCGCTTCCATGCTGCCGCCTGCAATCTCCTCCACGCCCGCGAGCAATCTCCTCCATGCCCGCCAGCAATCTCCTCCATGCATGCACGCGCAGAGCGCCGCCATGCAACCCCCATGCGCCGCGCGCGCCATGCGCGCGCCGCGCCCGCCAGCTCCCGTAGCCTCATTCCCCGTTCTTTATCCATGCGCCGTGACGCATTAGCCTTGTCCGCCGTCCCCTGGCATGCATAACCCGTAGCCTCATCCCCGGTAGCCGCATTCCCCGTTCTTAGCCGCCATCTCCATTATGGTGCCCGCCCGCTGGTGGGGCCTCGCCTCGCCCCATGCCGCACGGCTAGTGTATTGATTGCTGCGCCATCTAATAATCTGCGCCTTGGGGCAGGGAACCCCTGCGCCGCAACCTCCTCACAAAGCCTAGCCGCATGTGCCTCGCTTCCCATGTTTCTCAATGTCTCGCCATCCGTCTCTCTCTTCCATCCAGGCACAGTAAACCATAAGGAGCCGCAATCTGGTTGAGTTCCGATCGTTGTGAGAGGGGGTGCATGCTCGCCGCAATTCTCGCCATCGTGCATCGTGCTCTCCATCGTACCGCTGCCCCATCTGCCACATAGCCTCGCCCCATCAGGACCAGTTCATCAGTAGCGCTGTGCGTCACAGCCGCTCAGGGTAAATTTCCAGATTTTCAGCCGCCCAGTACCAAGCGCAGTTGTCCCGGTTGTCCGCCATCGAGCGGCGCCAGGGCGGGAGCCCCTGGCGAAGAGCTTATGAACTCGGTATACCGTATGAACTATGTATACACCCTGAACCCCTTACCCTGAGCCGTCAACTCCAAGCCCTACAACGATTGGTATTGAGGGAGAAGGAGGGCGTGAGTGTGCGTGTGTGGGTGGGTGGGTGGTGGAGGGAGGGAGGAGGGCATGTGGGGTTGAGGAGGGCGTGTTGAGATTGCCTGGGTGAGGCGGAGGGGTAAATTTCCCAGCAGGCGCTACACAGTGTCCGGCGCGCTACACAGTCACGCGCGAACACCCACACGTCAACACGCAGGGACGTAGATGGTGTCTACGCTGCCACCAACGGTGCCCGAAATCCTCAACCTTCAACCCAACAATTATCAACCCTCAACTCTAAACCCTTGAAAAATCCAACACCATACTAAACTAATTTGAGTTCAGGGGTTTGGGGGTTTGAAACCCTAAACCCTCAAACCCTCGTCCCTAAAACCTGCCACACGCACGCACATGGTGTCTGCGCTGCCAGCAATGATGCCCCCTAAACCCTAAACCCCCTACAGCCTACAACATTTAGGTACCTACACCTGCACACCTACATACAACCTGTAACCCACCACGCACGCAGATGGTGTCTGCGCTGCCAGCGGCTGTTTACGGAATGAACGTTGAGCACGGGATGGAGGGTGCGCGCTGGTACTTTTACGTCATAGCTGGTGGGTGCCCTAAACCCGCAACCCTAGAGTGGGTGCCCTAAACAACCCTGCCCCCTAGATGGAATGAATGAAGCACGGGATGGAGGGCACGCGCTGGTACTATTACGTCATAGCTGGTGGGTGACCTAAACCCTTAACCCTTGAGTGGGTGCCCTAAACCCGTAAACCTAGAGTGGATGCCCCAACCCCTAAACTCTGAGATGGGATGAATGTGGAGCACGCAATCGAGGGCACGCGCTGGTACTTTTTACGTGGTCGCTGGCAAAGGCCTCGAGTGTGCGTGTCTGTGTGTGTCTCTCCCTTTTTGAACGAGGATCTTCACCCTGTCGCTGGCGCACGGTTGATCACCCGCGTTCAAACGGAATCCCCTCAATAATGACTGGAAACAGCCTGTCTCGGTCTGCCGTTCAGAGGTTTTTGTAATGATCTGCCTCTCTCTCTCTCTCTCTTTCTCTCTCTCCTTCTCCCCCTCTTGCTGTCGCTTGCTCGCTCGCTCATTCACTCGCTCTTGCTCGCTCTCCCTCTCTCTCTCTCCCTCCCTCTCTCTCTGTGTGTGTATGTGTGTGTAGGGGGGGTTCACGCGCGTCGAGTACACACCCACCAACGGGTACACCTCTACTCGACTTCGCCGATGTGCCTCAAGTCCTCCCATTCCCCCTCCCCCCCCCCCCCCCCCCCCGCCCCCCTGCACCCACCTCTCAACGTACCTCTCCCCCCCCCCCTCCCACTCCCGCAGGGGTGTCGGTTGGCGCAGGCCTCGTGAGCTTCCCCGCCATGAACACGTTCTACCGACGCTTCTGGCAGAGGTGTGTGTGTGTGTGTATATGTGTGTGTATGTGCGTGTGTGGCTGTGCGTTTGTGTGCATGTGTGTGTGTGTGCGTGTGCCGCCGCTGCCACCGCCACGTGAACGCGTTGTACCGACGCTTCTGGCAGAGGTGTGTGGGGCATGGGATGGGGGGGTGCGTGTGTGGGGGTTGGGAGGGGTTGGGAGGGTGTGCCTGTGTGTGTGCATGTGTGTACGTGTGTGTGTGTGTGTACGTGCGTGCGTGCGTGCGCGTTCCCTGCCATGAACGCGTTCTACCGACGCTTCTCGCAGAGGTTTGCGTGGTGTGGGATGGGGGGGGGGGTGCGTGTGTGGGGGTCAGGAGGGGTTTGCGAGGGTGTGTGCATGTGTGTGTGCATGTGTCTGTGTGTGTGGCTGTGGCTGTATGTGTGTGTGTGTGTGTTTGTATGTGTATGTGTGTGTGTGTTTGTGTGTGTGTGTGTGCCGCCGCCGCCACCGCCACGTGAACGCGTTCTACCGGCACTTTTGGTAGAGGTGTGTGTGTGCATTGTGTGTACGTGTGTGTATGTGTATGTGTGTGTGTGTGTGTGTGTGTGTGTGCATGTGCGTGCGTGCGTGTCAGTGATGCGTCAGGTTTTGGCATACTGGCGGTCTTGTGCCGCGGAGCCAGGCCCACGGGGCTGCTTGGGACGCGACAAATGTTTTGTGACGCAAGAGTGTGAAAATCGTCGATTTTCCACTTCTCACTTTTTCCTATTTTTTCAACCATGCCTCGAAACTCACAACTCCGAACCCTGCCTTAAAACCCCACCTCAAAACCCTACCTCAGAACCGCCAACTCCACACCCTTGAACAGGCGCAGGCCCCCACCACCAACCTCCCACAGGGGCAGCTAGGACGAGCTCCCTCCCAAGGTCGAAACCGGCTTCACATTGCGCTGATGCACACGTGCACACTCAAACACACACACACACACACACACACACATACACACACACACACACACACACACACACACACACACACACGCGTGCGCACGGCACGCACACGTGGACACACACACACACACACACACACAGGCGCAGCGAGGACGAGCTCTCAAAGGTCAACCGCCTGCGCATCGTGCTGATGCAGCATTTGGATGACCTGGACGATATTTTGGAGGCGTGCGACACGATGCCAGACCAGATCAACCGCACGGAGGTGTGTGTACGTGTGTGTGTGTGTGTGTGTGTGGCTGTGTGCGTGTGCGTGCGACACGATGCCAGACCAGATCAACCGCACAGAGGTGTGTGTGTGCGTGTGTGTGTGTGTGCATGTGTGGAGGTGTACAACTCGATGCCAGACCAGATCAACCGCACAGAGGTGTGTGTGTGTGTGTGTGTGTGTGTGTGTGCGACTCGATGCCAGACCAGCTCAACAGCACAGAGGCGGGCAGTGCCATTGATATTGTGGTACTGTAATGCAGATGCGGCGTTCTCATTAGTTTTTTGCCGGCTCCAGCAACTTTGACCGCTCACACCAGGCACAATACACAGCGGGTATTCATGCAACGCATGCCGTTGGGCTGCTCTCGGCAAGAGCTTTCCAACGCACCGCTCCACGCCCTCTCCCACAAAGCGTGGCGTGGTTTTCTGGGAAATGGGGAATCCGGCTCGGAGCGGCATATGACTCGCAGGGGGGATCACTGGTTCTCAATAAGGCAATTTTCACACTTGCGTTACAAGATTTCCACACTTTCTTGTCAAAGCAAAAACGCACGCTCAAAAAATCGCACACACACACACACACACACACACACACACACACACACATGCAGTTTGCGCGTCACCTCAAGTCAGCTCTGCCCGACCTGCGCATTGGGCGCGACACGCTCGAATTCCTGGTGCGTGTGTTGTTTTCATTCAGTTGCTGATATGTGCGTGTCTTCAGCATGTTTTCGCTGCCAGTCAGTCAGTTGGTGTGCGCGCCACAGTGTTGTAAAACTCTCATCATCATTGTTGCGCAGTTGTTTCATTCAGCTGTTGGCAGTGTACGCGCCCACGCTCGAATTCCTGATGCGTGCGACAGTTTGTTGTGTTTGGCAGTTTTTGTCTGACTGTGTTTTGTCAGTTGTTTGCAGTCGGTTGTTGACAGTGCGTGCGACACGCTCGAATGCCTGGTGCGTGTGTTGTTTTCGGCGGAGCCCCCCCACCAAATGGGGGCTCCGCCCCCGGGTTTGCCATGTCACAAGTGATGTTAGTGTACAGGGCCCCTCAGCACCGTCTGACCCGGTAGTCAGTGAAATTTGGTGCCAAGTTGCGTTCTCGCCATCGTGAAATTTGATCGGCGCCCCAGCGCGCCCTGCTGACCCCCACAGCGAGGGAACAGGTCCTATATGTGTATGTGAAGACGCTTGCGTCGCGTTGCGGCGGTGGGGAGGGCCCGGGGCGCGGGGGAGCTACCCCTCAGTGCCGCTGACTCAGCACAATACCCGCTGTCGCCACGACGCGGCCCACGGCCTACTCCGCGACTGTAGAGCCGCCTTACGAGTCTAGTATGGCATTGCGCTGCTGTAGGCGCGTGGCGGGGACGCCAGGGCGGTGACCTGGCGCCCGGCTGTCACTCCCTGCCCATATGCATGCCCAGCCCCCAAACTACCTCTCCCTGTGTGCACACCCTCGTAGCGTGACTCATGCACCACATGTAATGGAGTTGTTGCCCCAGATCTGGCACCAGGGATGTCTTGGCCGCATGGGCACGCCATGCGCCATGCAGTGAGGGCGCGCACATACACGCGCGCAGCAACAGCGCGGCACTCGCGGCGCCCACGGTCACACTACCCTGGCCACAGCGGCCCTGTGTCGTAAGCTGTGGGCCTGTGCAGTCAGATTGTGCCTCCCTACCTCCAGTTGCCCTGCCAGGGGCCTGATGTGGCGCAGTTTGGGGCGGTTCACCACTTGCGTCGCACAGCATGGGGCTCGCCCATCGTCACCCACCCCCCAGTCAAAGATTAGCGTTGAAATTCGCTGCATGATGCCTGGGGGTCAGGGCGGGTCACCTCATCCCCTAGCCGCGCACAACACACACGCGCACACGCACCAGCTATATCTGCTCGACCCGAGCGGCCGGGGGCAGACCGTGGGTGGCAGTAGGTCTGTGGTGTGCGTGTCTCTCTCCCTCTCTCCCTCTCTCTCTTCTCTCTCTCTCTCTCTCTCTCTCTCTCTCTCTCTCTCTGCGCGAGGTTTGTATCATCACAGCCGGTGCGAACCAAACCCGGCCCCGTGACAGCTCCGCCGTTTTTCTGCTGGGGCGCCGCTCTCTTAACTTGTCATTCAGTTGTTGATATGTGCGTGTCTTGAGCGTGTTTTTTGCTGTCCGCCAGTTACTGTGCGTGCCACAGTGTTGTTGCACAGTTGTTTCTTTCAGTGTTGACAGTGCGTGCGACACGCTCAAATGCCTGGTGCGTGTCTGACTGTGTTGTTGTGTTCGGCAGTTGTTGCTTGACTGTGTTTTGTCAGTTGTTTGCAGTCGGCTGTTAGTGCGTGCGACACGCTCGAATGCCTGGTGCGTGTCTGACTGTGTTGTGGTGCAGTTGTTTCAGTCAGTTGTTCATGGTGCGTGCCACCGAGTGACTAAGTCAAAGCTAAAGGGAAAATAGAATCCCCCTAAATCCCTGACAAACCCAGTATTTAAGAGCATTAATATGACAGTGCGCAATACGCTCGAATGCCTAGTGCCTGCGACAGTGTTGTTGCGCAGTTGGTGTCAAGCAGTCGAGGCAGTTGTTTTCAGTTGAAGACGCTGCGCTGAGGCACCCGCCTCTATCATTCGTCGACAAAGCTTCCAGGAGCAGAATGCACACACACGCAGCGATCCCCCCGCAAGTTGTACACCGCTCCGGGCCGGATTTCCCACTTCCCAGGAAACCACTCCACACTTGGTGGGAGAGGGTGTAAAGAAAGGAAGGAAGGGTGCGTTGGAAAGCTCTCGCCGAGATCAGGACAACGGCATGCGTTGCGTGCACACGTGCTGCGTATTGCGCCTGGTATCAGCGGTCAAAGCTACTCGAGCCGGGAAAAGGCTAATGACAAGCATCCTTCTCAGGGACCACTGCACACACGCACACACACACGCCCCCCCCCCCCCCCGCACACATGCAGTTCCAGCAGCTCGATTCTGACAAAAAACGGCACATTTGACGCGGCCACACACACACACACACACAAACATGCCCCCCCCACTCACACACACACACGCAGTTCCAGCAGGTTGACTCTGACAAAAACGGCACATTTGATGCGGCCAAACACACACACACACAAACATGCCCACACACACACACACGCAGTTCCAGCGGTTTGACTCTGACAAAAACGGCACATTTGATGCGGTGACACACACACACACACGCACACACACACACACACACACACATGCCCCCCCCACACACACATACGCAGTTCCAGCAGTTTGACTCTGACAAAAACGGGACCTTCGACTCGGCGAATCTTCTCCGTACGAGCGCGCGCGAGGTCGAGGCCATGGGGAAGGTGTGTTGATTTCATACACACACTGGCTCACACACACATACACACACACACACACACACACACACGCTCCGCTCAAACGCGCACGAGGTCGAGTTGATGGGGAAGGTGGGTTGATTTCGCACACACACATGCTCACACACACGCGCGCACACACACACACACACACACACGCTCCGCTCAAACGTGCGTTAAGTCAAGTTGATGGGGAAGGTGGGTTGATTCCATACACACACTTGCACACACATAGCAGGGTGTGACACACACACACATGCACTCACACACACACATCGCACCCTCCGCTGCCACACACGCGCACACACACACACACGCACGCGCTCCGCTCAAGCGCGCGCGAGGTCGAGGCTATGGGGAAGGTGTGTTGATTTCATACGCACACTGGCTCACACACACACGCGCATGCACACACACACACACAACACACGCTCCGTACGAGCGCGCGCGAGGTCGAGGCTATGGGAAAGGTGTGTTGATTTCATAAATACACACATGCTCACACGCAAACACACACAAACACGTACACACGCACACACGCTCCGCTCGAACGCGCGTTTAGTCGAGTTGATGGGGAAGGTGGGTTGATTCCATACACGCACTTGCTCACACATAGCAGGGTGTGACACACACACACACACACACACATCGCACCCCCCGCCGCCACACACGCGAGCACACACACGCGCATGCACACACACACACACACACACGCGCGCTCCGCTCGAGCGCACGCGAGGTGGAGGCGATGGGGAATGTGGGATGGGGACAGGCAAATGCGATAGGGCAGGTGGAGGTGGGCACGTGTGATGTCACAAGCACACATGCTCTCACACTCACGCACGTGCACACACTCACCGCGCACGCACGCTTTCTCTCTGTCACACACAGTGAGAGGAAGAGGGACACTCATTGCCGTTCCCGCTGCACGGGCAACCTGGATCACACACACACGCACACACACACACACACACATGCACACACACACAGACAGACAGACAAGACACACAAGCACGCACTCATGTTTGCGCTTCCAGGTGCTGCCAGATTCTCTCTTTTTGAGAGACACATTCGTTATAGTTCCCGCCGCACGGGCAACCTGGATCTCTCTCTCATATATGCACACACACACACACACACACACACGCACACGCACGCACTCATTTTCCGCGCTTCCAGGTGTCGCCCGCCGCGCGCATAAACCGCCAGTTGCTCTTTTTCACACAGAGAAAGGCATTCATCACAGTTAAAACGCGTGTGCGACCTGGATCTCTTTCTCATACGCACGCGCGCACACACACACACACACACACACACGTTTGCGCTCCCCGGTGCCGCCCGCCTCGCGCATCAGCCGCCAGATTCTCTCTTTGTGAGAGATGCAGTTCCCACCGCACGGGCAACCTGGATCTCTCTTTCTCTTACGCGCGCACGCACACACACACACACACACACACGTGTTTGCGCTTCCAGGTGCCGCCCGCCGCGCGCATCAACCGCCAGATGCTGCGCGCCACCACGATGACAGACCTGTACGACGACGACAGCGACGACCAGTTCCCACCGGGGCGGTAGCAGGCAGCTGGCCTTCACAGCCCACCCCCTGTTGGTCTGGACTGGTCCTGGCCTTTCTGGACCACTCGGACCCGCATGGGACCCCCCAGGACCCGCCGCAGTCTCGATGATGACCAGAGGCCGTACTCGGAGTGCTGATGATGGATGCTGAAGTCAGGGACACCTTGAATGCGAATAATACAAGTCCATGCTTGGCGTGTGGTAGTGCACGAGCACAGCACAGGCCCTCCGTGTGCTTCTCCACGTGATCTGACGTTGTGATCGTTGCTAGGTGCCAAGTGCACCCCACCATGTATTTGTACAACCATGCCGGTTCCACACGACGACGGCGACGACTCGTGCGTGTGTAACGCGTTCGCGCATGTGGAACACAGATTGTGTGGGAAACGGTTTCCGGCTGAGTGCAACAGGCCGTGGGGAGGCCAGAGACCTGCCGGAGGCGCCCCCAATCACAGCGGTCACATGCATGTAGTGTTCATACTGAATGATGCGGTATAGGCACATCTCGCAGACTTCAACACGCAGGGGGGACGTGGCGTGCCAATGGGCAGCGACTCGCTTCGTGACTCCACGTATTCCCAATTGAGCTGTTGCAACAGCCACATGCACAACAGATCTTACAGTCCGTTCAGTTATCACTTACTATGCAGCACAAGTTGCTCCATTGGTAGCACCAGCTACACTCTTTGTTTCTGGAAGTGTGACCTTCTGGAAGTGTGACTGTGTATACGAGGACTGACTCGTTCGTTGGGAACTTGCAGGAGGGAGCCCTCCCGTATCCATACCCCATTGCTCTCCATTTGCTGTTGGTGTGTGCCAGACCGCACAGGTCATACGGGTCCCATGGCCGACCCGCATTGGGCCCGTCAGCTGCGCGGCGCTGCTTCTTCTACTTGGCGCATTAGCACAAGAAAAGAGCACGATGGTATCACAGGACTGTGCTGCGGGCCTGATCAGGGACGCGCTGCAGGCGACCTGGGAACGCCAGGTAAGGAAGCGTTCTCTCCCACGCTTGAGGCACGAGCATAAATGGTACTTGCGGCAGAAGCAACGCTGTAGGAGGCGCGGCAGGCTCAGGCAGGCTAGCCGTGCGTGCGTGCACACGTCCCACCCCTCATCTTACCCCCCCCCCCTGTTCTTGCAGCGCCGACGATGAGTACCTTGCGATGTCCAGCGTGGTTGATGGCTTCTTGCAGAGCTGCACGGGTGGCATCGACGGTGGCGTCGAGGGCATCAGGGTAGGTGTTGCATTTGCAAGTTGCATCCGTGCAACCACTCTGCTAACGGACCTCAATCCCAGAGCTATCCCAGCTGTCCTGGGACAGTCCCAGGCCCTGCCTGCTGTCCCAAGACTGTCCCAGGCTGGGATAGTGCAATCCCGGGATTGGGGAGAACTGGGACACCAAAATCCTTGACAAAGTGTCCTCTAGCTTTGGCATGCAAATCAACGCCGCCAAGACAGAAATGATGATTTTGCCAGCAGATTTTGACGCGGATCTGCCCACGTTTGCGCTGACTGGTGGTGAAGTGAAGACCGTCTCTGCATTTAAGTATCTAGGGAGTTGGATAACCCAGAGTGGTGGTGTGGAAAAGGAGATCGGTGTGCGTGTCGGTCGCGCGCTGGGCGTGTTTGCGTCTTTTGATAAGATTTGGGCCAGCAAGAAGATGCAAGTGCATTCTAAGATGCGGGTTTACAACACTTTCGTGCTGCCCCACTTTCTGTACGGCTGCGAAACATGGGCCCCTACTAAAACACAATTGACTCGATTGGAGGTTGCCCACTCTAACTGCCTTCGTCGCATTCTGGGTGTGCGCCTGGTCGACCGGCACAGATTAACTTATATTCGGCAGGCGTGCGACACTGAGCCAATTGAGAGCCTTGTGGCAAAGCGATCAATGCAGTGGCTAGGCCATGTGATGCGCATGCCGGCTTCTCGTCTTCCTCGTACGACTTTTGACTGCACAATGGATGTGGCTCGGCAGCAAGGCCGGCCTCCAGCCTCCTCCCGACACTATTTTCTTAAGCTACTGATTCAGCAGCTAGGCGAAACTAGTGGCACTCGTTCTGATTGGAAGACTTTTTCGGACACGGCGTTTGAGCGTGCTCAGGATAGGGTCGGGTGGAGAGCCGTGGTGTACGGTCCGGCTGCCCCTCAGGCGCCGGCCCCTCCACCACGGCGGTCAAGTAGATTGGCAAGCGCCACTTGACCCCCTATCCCCTAGAAGCAGTTAGGACCTATTTTGGAGGCGTCGCACAATAGCTCTATTTTTTGCTCTGGGACTACACGTTGGCAGGCAGCCGGCTGGTGGCTACCGCCCCTCACAAGTAATTGTTAGGGCCAGAACTGGACTTGGGTCTAGGCGGTGGTACTAGGACTAGAGGTAGTCTTTGCTGGAAAGCCGATGTAACTGTAACTGTAACTGGGACACCTCAGCCCGGCACCACAGAATCCCTTTACTCTCGAGCTGGAGAGACACCGCCTTACTTGCTACCCCCTGCTCTTCACAGAGATACCGCCTTACTTGCTTCCTCCAGCCCCAGAGGGATACCGCCTTACTTGCTTCCCCAAGCCCAAGAGAGATACCGCCTTACTTGCTTCTCCCCAGCCCCAGAGATATACAGCCTTACTTCCTTCCCCCAGCCGCAGAGAGATACCGCCTTATATGCTTCTCCCCAGCCCCAGAGAGACACCGCCTTGCTTGCTGCCCCCCAGCCCTAGAGAGATGTTGCCTTACTTGCTTCCCCAAGCCCCAGAGAGATACCTACTTACTTGTTTCCCACAGCCCCAGCGAGATACCGCCTTTCTTGCTTCTCCCCAGCTGCAGCCCGGGGGGGAGTGGCCTGTCAGGAGTGGGGTTGGCAGGGAGGGGCAGGCCTGCACCTCCCGCCCAACCTAGGGGCACCTCTGTGTATCTCTGTGCCGCACCGCTCGCGTGTGTGCGGCCGATGACGGCACGTCGGCAGAGTGCGCTGCGCGATCGTGTGCGGCCTCAGCGCTCGTGTGTGTGCAGCCGCGATGCTCGCGTGTGTGCAGCAGATGGCATTTGGCCGCCTGAATTGCTACCTCCAGCCCCAGAGAGGCACGCCTTCTTGCTGCCCTCCATCCCCAGAGAGGGCCTGACACGGGTGGCTGGGTGGGTGGGGGGTCAGGGGTGGGGACACGCTCTGCGTATATGCGGCCGCGCCGCTCACGTGCTCTGCGTGTGCGTACGCACACGGCCACGCGTGGCCGATGGCGGCATGTCGGCAGTGTGCGCCGCGTGATCATGTTCGGCCGCGACGTGTGCGGCTGCTCGGCTTCCACGGTGGGGGGAGAGGGGAGCCCACACGCGCGCGCGTGATCGAGAGAGCGGGGGGGGGCGCCCCTTCACTACTCAACCCGTTTAGGTCCGACACCCTTGGCAGGGTGGGGCCCGCTCCACTCAATTGTTTTTGTGTTTTATGTATTATATGGACGCGCACACTCCAGCAGGGAGTCGTAGCCCACCCCGTGGGGCAGGGCAACCCGGCAGAGAATTGCACGGCCGAGAGAGTGAAAGAATTGTTGGCCGGCCTGTTCGCGGGGGAATCCTTACTTGCTGATTTGGGATTGTATGAATATACGAATGCACACTGTTGACAGCTTGATGTAAGGTTGTGCTTACTCTGATGCTCCAGTGTGATCGGTTGAGGGAGGGGTTCTACACCATCACTCAGCAACTATTTTTAAACTTAAAATTGGATTGTACCTGGGTGGATTGCAAGTATACCGTGCCAACGCACACACGCAAGTGCCCACACACGCGCATGCTGACGCCCACACACACGCACGTGTGCCGACGCACACACACAGCAACGCAACGGCGCAGCGGCACAGCGGCGCAGCGTTTGAGCGTGTGGCGAAGCACACACGCACGCGTGTGGCGACGCACATACGCACGCGTGTGGTGACGCACACACGCACAGGTGCCAACGCACACACGTACGCGTGCACCCACACACGCACGTGCCGACGCCCACACACACGCACGTGCCGACGCACACACGCACACGTGCGGCCGCACACACACAGCGGTGCAGCAGCGCAGTGGCACAGCGGCGCAGCGTTTGTGCGCGTGGCGACGCACACACGCACAGGTGCCAATGCACACACGCATGCGTGCAGCACCCACACACGCGCGTGGCGACGCCCACACACACACACGTGCCGACGCACACACGCACGCGTGCTGGCAGCGCTCGTGTGTGTGCAGCCGCGATGCTCGGGTATGTGCAGCAGGTGGTTGCACGTCGGCAGTGTGCGTTGCGCGATCGCGTGCGGTCACAGCGTGGAGGCGTGTGGGTGGGGTGGGGGGGGGGGGGGGCTCTGCGTGAGCGCGCTCGTGAACGAGTTGCTCGAGTGCTGCCGCTGCTTGTGACTCGCTGTCAAACGCGGATGAATTTGAAGGGTTGGAAGAACTCCCTCGATGATCTGGAGGCACCAGCAACCACAGCAACAGTGGATATTAATAGATACTAGTACTAGACTCGACAGTATTACTGACCTTCCTCCTGGTGTGTAAGCTGGGTTCACACAATTGAGTGTGAACCGGCTTACACAATGGGACCGCAGCGACGTCGACGTGCAAGTAATGCATTACTTGCAAGCATCACGCAGATCGTCGGCGTAGCTGCGTACGCCTCACGCCCTCTCTTTGGGACGTAGTTGACCGCGTGTTGCGGCTAACAGCTGGCAACGCCAGCAGCGACGCCTACCGATTCCACCATGCATGTGTCGCTCGGCATGATGAACGAGGGCTGGGCGCGGCGCGGCGCTGGGCGCGGGGCGGGGGCGTTTGTTCGCGATCGCTTCCCATGATGCGCAGCCCAGGCCCTGGGCTGCACCCTGGCCAACACCGCGTGGCCATGTCACTAGACGGTCATGCGATGTCACGCGGGTGCTGTTTCATCGCGTCCCATGCTCGCAGGCCAGTCAACGTCCATGCATGTGCAGGTCACCTCGCAGGGAAAACCGCCATCAGCTCAACACTGCGGCGCACCCGCATGGGTGCGTGCTGCATGCTGCAGCCCAAGGCGCAGGAGCATCTGTGGAGCATGCGTGACGCGTGCACCCCATGCGTCCATGCATCCTTGCGCAACCACCACGCCATGCTGCCATGCATGCCTGCAGGTTGGACCTGCTGGTGGCGGCCTTCCCCAGAGATCCCCTGCAAGCTGGTGCCCGGCGCCGCGCATGCGGCATGGGCGCGCGCGCCTTGCATGACTGCGCACACAATTGACCTGCAGTCAACCCTTCTCACAGGTTTTATCAAGGCGCAACCGGCATCAAAGTGACTGCATGCAGACATGCCCTAGCATCACTGCAGTCAGTACTGGAGTTTTATCTTGGTACCTAGGCAGATTTTGGGGGTGGACACCCCCAGTAACATAACTTTGGTTCATTTTTTTGAGAGGTTGGGTTTACATGAGGCGTTTTGCACCGTGCGGCGGCCTCCAGCCACAGTCCCAGGACTATCCCAGGGCAGCAGTCCCAGGGCAATCCCAGTCCCGGGTGAATCCCGGGATTGAAATATAGAAACACCCGGGATTTCAGCTGGGAGTGAGCTGGGACTGTCTAAGCACAGTCCCAGCTGCTATCCCAGTACAGTCCCAGCTGCTATCCCGGTACAGTCCCAGCTGCGATCCCGGAATTGCCCCTGGGATTGAGGTCTGTTAGCAGAGTGAACTTGACGGGGGGACGGGTGTAGTGCCGAGTGATCTGAGACTCCCACGCAAGTGAGACAAACGAACTTCTACTTCCACACGTCTTCTATCCTATCTGCGCTGTTACACGTCCCCTCCAACAGCTCACAGGGTGCAAAACTCAAACACAACACTGGAACAAGAGAGAGTAGTGTTACACATCCACGTGGATGCAGTGCACTGCACTCATAAAACACACAAACTAGGATGCCCCGGGGACTGGGTATGTCTAGGTATGTTTAGGCTGGCGTGCATTTTCTTCCGTTATATTTTGAAGGCGAGCGTGATGACTCAGTGAGGTTGTTTGCAGTGTGGTGGTTGCGCGCGTGTGGAAAACTTACATGTGACTGTAACTGGGGAATGTGTGCGCATAGGAAGCAGGAAGGGCGTGTGGAGGCGTTGAGGAACAGCTCCAGTCAAGCTAGGGGCAGTCGACAGCTAGGGGCAGTCGACGGGTAGGGGCAGTCGACAGCAACAATATTTATGCGTTTGTATGCGTGCGTGTGCGGCGTGTGCTGTGTGCGTGCGCACGTGCTCGTGTGGTGTGGGTCAGGCGGGAGGGGGGGGTCTCCAACTAAATGACCCCAAGACGTAATCGTGCAGAGCTTGATAGGAGGAGTCAAAATCCACACAACTCGTTCAGTTTGGTGGGTAGGGGGGAAAAATCAAAGAGCCCAAAGTTCAAAATGACTGAAATCTTGACCTTGGGATACAAGACAGACAGACAGACTGCTGCCGGTAGGTGCGTCACACATGACTGTAAAATCCATCATCATCATCAGACAACCCAATGACTGTGCATCCCACTCGACTGGCTTGATAAGGACTATCAAGAGCTTGAAAATGACCCATATTTGACGATCAACGGTCAACGTTAAGGCAACGGTCAAGGCTGTCGAAGTTTGGGGGTGAGTGTCTTGGCCCGGAACCAAAAAATGCATTGAAACTGATACACCGCCATGCGAGTCTATTGGCACAAGTCCCATCTCGAATGGACGAGTTTCGAGTCATAGGGTCAGAAAACAACTGCCCCCCCCCCTGTGTGTACCATATGTAATGGGTATTGTATGGGTATCGTATGGGTATTGTATGGGTATTGTATGGGTATTGTATTGGTATTGTAACTGGGTATTGTAACTGGGTATTGTAAGCGGCAGAGTAGCCTTGCTGCTACGATCCGCTGAGATTCAGCCCGTGTTCGTAAGATTTGTAAATAAAAAAATAAAAAATAAATGCGGGAGAGCTGGGAGCTAGCGGCGGGTGGCGTGCGAGAGAGCTGGGTGGCACAGCTGAGCGAGTGCCTCAGCACAGTGGGGCACACGCTGGTGTGGGGCCAGGAGGCGGGGGGCATCGCCCGCCTGCTAGAGACAGCAGCGGCGGGTTGGCTGGCATCAGAGACCAGCACACCAGAGCTGCCAGAGGACACCAACCAGCTCAGCGTCGTCCGCTCAGTGCCTGACTCATGGTCACACCGCTTTAAGATGCTTACTTACTTGCGGTGGATGGCGGACGACTGTGTCGACGCACCAATGCTCTGGACGGGGCTGAAAAGCGCCGCCCAGATCACGACACTCGCACGCTTTAGAATGGGGCTGCATGAACTGCAGATAGAGAAGGGGCGCCACACGGCGCAGGCAGAGCCACGCAGCCAGAGGCTCTGTTGTCTTTGTGGCATGCGGGAGGATGAGGCATGATTTTTGAGTGTCCAGCGTATACGGAGACACGTGTACAGTTCCACACCCTTTTCCTGAGCGTCCCTGGGGACGATAAAGGCTTGGATGCGAAGATGCGGGCGTTTATGAACCCCAGCCCGGGGCTACTTTACCCTTGTTTTTGACGTGACATGGCCAACTTTCTGGTCTCGTGCCTTATTGATATACGTAACGCAAGCCTGGAGATGGTAGAGGATCGGGAGGAATAATTGACCTGAAGCGAACGATGTTTTGAATTAGGAGTCAATGAGGCAGCCACGATAGTGGCGGGGACCCAAGCGTGGGTTCCCGAGGAGCTGCGGTGGACTGTGCCGTTTGCAGTGCACCGCAGCTGGCGCACCTGAGAAATGCCCACGCTGGGTCTCAAACGTGAAAGCTGCCTCAAAGATGACGAGCTCAAAACGGAGAATGCAGAAGGAACATATTTATCCGCTATAACCGGGGGGCAAGCTTGTTCTCTAACCTATTACCAAATCCCACACTGTTGGTCACTACTGACCGTCTTTTCCAGCCCCTTTCTAGGTAGTTAGGCTTAGGGATGTGCCCCTCACCGAGTCCTTCTGTGCCTCCCCCCTTCAGCAGGGGGGGGGGCCTGCGACACGTCCAATGTCGTGCTCGGTGCAACAACAAGGGGTCAGCTTCTGCTCAGAGCCGGGTTAAGGGTAACAGGTTGAGAATCCTGTGAATGCTGGTTGAAATCCCAGTTAGAAAACCCCTTAACACGTTAGAGGTTGCGGCCCGGCTGGATATCCTTTTCGGCCACGTCTTGGCCTTTCTCCCCACGGGGGGATGTCTCTTTTGGCGATTGGCGACGAACCTGCCTTGCGTTTCCGTTTCCCAACATGCGCTCACCGACTTCAACAAGCGTTTGCTGCCGCTGCGGTAGGGGACCTAGGGGTGCGCCCACGCTCTTTACTGAGTTGGGGTTCCCTACCACCAACAGCCAGCCATCTCAGTAAGGTGCTCGGGCCATACGCGCCGAGCACGGTTTTATACGCCTTTAGAGGTGTCCCTGACTGTAACATCCATCATCATCATATGTGGCGTGTGTTGTGTGCGCGTGTGTGTGTGCGGTATGCGGCGTTTGTGTGTGTGTGTGTGTGTGCCCGACTAGTGGTGGGCAAAAGCCCTGGGCCGCGGCCCGAAGTGTGGTCACTCTTAGCACGCACGTCCCCCTGGGTGCCCCCCGTACCCGCAAAACCCGCTGAGCGCGTGCGTGGTACATTTCCCTACCCTATACGCCCTCTTTTTAGGCGCTGAGCTGCCCCCTAGTGCCTGCGCTGTCCAGGTTACACCACTTGGAAGCTACGCTGCATTTTGGGGAAGGTGTGCTCCAATCGGTCTTACATAGCCCCAGGACACAACAAACACAGAACATGCTCATATGTGCACACGCACACACACACACACACACACACATGCACACAAGCACACACTCACACAACACACATGCACACACACACACACACACACACACACATGCGTGCGTGCATGCACACTTTTGCACATCTGCCTGATGTGCGTGCCATCCCATATCACTGGCCCTGGACCCTATGCTATCTGTGTGTCACCACAGCTGGAATATATTTCTGCACCCTGGGACCGCTCATCCCTCTGCTCTGCAGTGCAGTCCTCGTCACCTGCATGAATCCCACTAAATCTGTACTCATGCGCGCAGCCGCTGCGCATTCTCGGGGCGGTCGACGTGAAGCATGATTCTGCGCGCATCACCAACGACTCACCAGCGCGCTTCCCACTAAATCTGTACCCATGCGCGCAGCCGCTGCGCATTCTCGGGGCGGTCGGCGGGAAGCATGACTTTGCGCTCATCACCAATAACTTCCTGAAGCAAACCGGGTACCAGGTGACAAACAGACGCGTGCATGCACGCCCAACTGCACCATCATCAAGCAATGATGATGAGCTCCCCTGGACGTGTAGTCTAGGCCTTAACTCATGCCCCGGGGTCCTCCGGGCGCGTAACAGTAACAGTAACACGGGGTTTCCAGCTAAGCAGGCTACTCTTCTACTAGAGACACCCGCCGATACTCCAGCACACTGAAGTACTAGAGTACCGCCGGCTCCCGGCCGATAGACTACCGCTCCCGCCGGCTAGACTACCCCAAACAGCGGTCTCTGAGAGACATGTCTGGCAAGGAGCATAAAGGAGAGGACCTTCCTCAGGGTCACAGTAGTGGCCTTGTGGCCAGTCAAGCCGGCAGAGCCGACTGGCGCTGACCGGAACAGTCCCCGCCTGGCAGTGCATGGCTGTCCAGCTCTCGTTTGCATGGGGCTCAGCCGGCGCCCCATGCCTCATGCATGGCCAGGTCCCACCCTCCAGGGAGGCATGGACGACAGAGTTGTCATGGAGGCTGCCTGAAGACCTTCCAACGCTAGTCACCGGCAGACGCGCGACCCCGAGGATGAGCGCGGTGACGAACGCTGCTATTGGTGAAGCGGATTTACTCTGTGTTGCCTCGGCGGTCGCCACCGCTGAAGCCGTGATGGTAGCCCGCCTCCAAGGGCAGCCATCTTGACTATTGTCCAGCATGCATTGACGGGCGCCAGCTCCTCCGCTCGTCGATCAGCTCTTCGAGATCGGTGCCGCGTGGCGTCCTGCATGGGGGGAGGATAAGGGCCGTCTCCCAGCACGGGCCGCGGCAGCGCCGCGGCTACTCGCCAAGCCATGGCAGCGCCGGGCAAGCCGTTCCTGAAGTGTTCCACCGAGGGGCAGTCTAGCAGGAGCCGGGCCAGTCGTATTTTACCCCGCTCGTCAGCGGCACGGAGATCCTCGTCACCAGCAGCGCCGCATTGCTGGGTCCAGGGCTCGGCGACGAGAACGCACCTCCGTTAATCGAGCCCCGGGCGCGTACGTGTAAGCAATTGTAAAAACAATCAACGATGATGCGCGTCCAACGTCACGCTGCTGGGTGGGTGGGTGGGTTGGTAGCTAGCCTCGTTAGGCAGCTCCCTCAATCCCACGCCCCGAGGGTGCGTACTGTAAACTGTAACTGTAAAATGGGTGGGGGGTTGGGTGGGTGGGTGGGTGGGTGGGTGGGTGCAGGCTGGGTGTTCGAGAAGCAGGTGCATGGCCTCCGGGCAGCAGTTCCTCATCCTTATATGATCCTCATGCCAGAAACACCTCTGAAACCCCAAACCAGCCAGTTTCATCCTGAAACTGAGTTTTAGGTGTCGGAAGCTAGCGCCGACACAGGTCTAATACATTGTTACCGCAAAATCCATTAGCCTGTACCGATGGCCGCAAAAAATACTCTTTATTGGATTCTGGAGACAGAGTACCGAGCGCAGCGGGGATTTTTTTTGAGTGTTCCGATTGTACCGATGGATTTTTTTTAATGATTGTTGTCAAAGTACCCACGCTACTGAAGCTGCGTGCACGCGGTCAAGGCCATCCCTCATCCATCTCTGTGACCGCCGGACCATCTCTGTGACCACCGGCAGTGGATTTGTAACACTATCTCTCGTAGCCGCCGCTGAGCGTGGCGGCGCTGTTGTCTTCGCCCCAGTCCTCATCAGATCCATCAGAGGCTGGATCAGCCATGCTCAACCGATTTGGGGGGCCTCCTGTTCGCGGGAACTTGGAGAGGGCACTGTGGGGGAGGTTTGTTTACATAGACAGCAAAAGTGAAAAATTATTGACTTCGGGAATCGAACTCGGGTCTGCTTCACTGCAGATTATTATACTATTACTTGGTAATACGGCATCATACCGGATGCCGAAACCAATTAATTATATCAATACTGGCTCAGAGTACCGAAGGTCTCCGGGACTTAATTATCTGTACAGGCTCATGGAGTTTACGGCACTGGTGTCACAAACAGACTGTAAAATCCATCATCACCATCAAACCCTAAACCCTAAACCCTTGACCCTAAACCCCAAACCCTACACCCTCAACCCTTAACCCTAAACCCTAAGCCCTAAAACATCAAGAACCTCAGGTCATCGTCGACTTCGTTGACAGCAATGTGGACATGGTGAAGGAGCTTATCTTCAACGAGCACACGGCACCGCTCACCTATTACGGGTGGTTCATGGATGGTGCGTCAGTGTTTGCGCGGTCGGCTGCCCAAGCTGGTTGTCATGCAGCTCAAGACCGCTCACTCCTTCACACTCCCTCACACTCTCTCACACTCCCTCACACTCCCTCACACTCCCTCACACTCCCTCACACTCTCTCACACTCCCTCATACTCCCTCACTCCCTCACACTCCCTCACTCCCTCACACTCCCTCACACTCCCTCACACTCCCTCACACTCTCTCACACTCCCTCACACTCCCTCACACTCCCTCACACTCTCTCACACTCCCTCACACTCCCTCACACTCCCTCACACTCCCTCACACTCCCTCACACTCTCTCACACTCCCTCACACTCCCTCACACTCCCTCACTCCCTCACACTCCCTCACACTCCTTCACACTCCCTCACACTCCCTCACACTCCCTCACACTCTCTCACACTGCCTCACACTCCCTCACACTCCCTCACACTCCCTCACACTCTCTCACACTCTCTCACACTCCCTCACACTCCCTCACACTCCCTCACACTCCCTCACACTCCCTCACACTCCCTCACACTCCAGGGTTGTTGGTCGTCGACGTCATCACCAACACTAAACTGGTCGCTTCAATCGATGAATTCGTTGCACAAGACAGCAACATCCAATGGGCCGATGTCACCGAGTGAGTAGGCACGTGCGCGTGCGTGCGTAGGCACGTGCACATACGTGTGTATGTGTGAATATGTGTGAGCACCGCGTGCGAGCATGCCTGTGCGTGCTTTTGCGTGTGTGTGCGTGTGCATGCATCCGCGTGCGAGCACATGCTGCTCTTGTCTTGACCTGCCAACATGCTTGAACCGTACGACAGTGGTTCTGCTATGGATCTTGGGAAAACAATGGCTCACCCCGGGCCTCGCAGCTCGATTCCCCATTCTCAACCCGCCGGAGGCGGTTTTGGGCGAAGCCTGCGTGGAAATGTCGCTTCCACGCTTTCTGGGTCGAAATGCGCGCAGTCTCACCCCACGACGCCGGCAACTAACGGCCATTCCCACCCCGGAAATGCACTCTTGTGGGTGCGGGGTGGCTAACAGAAGCTAACGGTGGGCTGGCGCGCTGTGTGGCCTTGCGGGCTCTCCTAGTAGAGCCCCCCTAGACGTGAAGTCTAGGCCTTAAATCAGGCCCCGGGGTCCTCCGGGCGCGAACGCGTAAAACCTGCAAAACGTAACGGAAGCGCTGCCCTACGATGCCCTGCCCAGGTTCATGCGCTTCAGCAGCAGCACGTACGGTGGCACGATCATTGGCGCGCCCCTCAATGCCAAGCCGCTGTCGCTGAACTATAGGCGTGACGCGTTTGACGCAGCAAACCTGACCGCACCAAACACCTGGTGAGAGAGTGTGAGGGACGCTGGGTGGGTGGCTGGGTGGGTGGCTGGGTGCAGGCTAAGTGGGTGAGAGGGTGGGTGGCTGGGTGGGTGGGTACAGCTGGGTGGGTGGTGCGTGGGCTGTGGCGGCTGGCTGGCTGGCTGGGTGGATGGGTGGTGAGTGGTGGGTGGGTGGGTGGGTGGGTGGGTGGGGGTGGTGGGTGGGTGCAGGCTGGGTGTTCGAGCAGCAGGTGCATAGCCTCCAACTCCGGGCAGCAGTTCCTCATCCTCATCCTTATATGATCTCCTCATGCCAGAAACACCTCTGAAACCCTGGCCGTGTGTTGCGTCTCAGATAGAGGCAGAGGGAGAGAGCGTGGGGGGAGGTCCTTGGGTGGTGGGCCATAGGAGAATTGGGTCACCTCCCAAGCCCATTTTGTTAGGGCCAGAACTGGACTTGGGTCTAGGCGGTGGCAGTAGGACTAGAAGGCAGTCTTCGCTGGAAAGCCGACGTTGCTGTTACTGTTGCCAAGACCATTTCTTGATCCAGAGCATCGCTTCTGGTGCCACCACTCTGCCCTGAGAGGCTGGTGCACTGCGTGGCCTTGCGGGCTCTCCTAGAAGAGCTCCCCCTAGACGTGTAGTCTACGAGGGCCGCCTAGGCCTTCATTCACGCCCCGAGGTCCACCGAGCGCGTACATGTGAAACCTGTAAAACCTGTAAAAACTAAAAAACAAAAAACCTGTAAAAACTGTACACCCTGTAAAACCACCACTCTGCAGGGAGGACATGGTGTTGGCCGCACAGATTCTGAACTCAAGTGACTTTAATGTGGACGGCACCGGCGACTACTCGATGTGCTGGGAGCTGAAGGATTGTGACTGGGTCGGGAAGGTGCGGAAGATGAAGAGCCGCAACGCGTTGGTGTGGTGACACCAGGGACTCCTGAACCCTAACCCTAACCCCTTCTAACACCCCCCCCCCAAAATGGGTACGGAAGCTGAAGAGCCGCAAAGCGTTGGTATGGTGGCACCAGGCAACCCTGCAGCCTAACCCCAACCCCTTCAAACTACCCCCCCCCCCAAAAATAGGTATGGAAGATGAAGAGCCGCAAAGCGTGGGTGCGGTGGCACCAGGCATCCCTGAACCCTTACCCCAACCCCTTCTAACGACCCCCCCCACACACACACACAAATGGGTACGGAAGATGAAGAGCCGCAAAGCGTTGGTGCGGTGGCCCCCCGCACGCACCCCTGAACCCAACCCCAACCCCTTCTAACTACCCCACCCCACCCACCCCCCACCCCCAACAGGTTGCGGTATCAGCGATCTTGGCTACCATGACGGCTGGCTACCAGACGGGTTTTCTGTGGGACCCGAAGACCATGCAGGACTTTGGCGGTTCGGCGGCGATGACGCGGACGATGGAGCTGATCCAGGAGCTGCTGCCCTACTCCGCCACCAGCTGCTTCTATCTCAACCCACCTTTTGCTGAGGGCCGGTGTGCAATGACAATCGCGCTTGAGATGCTGTTCACGGGCGTGTCGCTTTTCACTCCCCTGAAAAGCGTGATCGGCACGGCCATGGTGCCAGGCTCGACGCGAGCGCTGAACAGGCAGACCGGCCGTCTGGAGTTGTGCATGCCGGTGCTGTGCCCGCACGCTGTGCTTGAGCGCACCTATGCCGGCAGCGAGGTGCTGGTTAACCGCGCTCCGCACTTCAGTACTGGGGCCTGGTCTGGGTTCGTCGATGCAAGGCAAACCAATGTTCATCAGCAAGCGATGTACGCCTTCTGGTCCTTCATGTCCGAGCCCGCCTACAGCAAACAACTGGCCATGTCGACGATCGCCTTGGGGCCGTACCGCAAGTCCCACCTGGACACGAGCGCGCAGAGCCTCGCCGCCTGGGGGGCTGCTGGCTACGATCAAGTGGCCACCCGCGACTACCTGACAATCGTCGGGCGCTCACTCGAGGTGGGCAAAATCGCACACGGCAGCGATGCAACCTGGGCCCTGTCTCTCGCCTGCCAAATGACCCCCCCCCCTCCTCCTGATCGCCCTCCAACTCTGAACTCGTATAATCACACATACATACGCACACACACAACACTGATCCCTCCTAATCTCCCCCTCCCCCTCCCCGCCCCAACTTCTCCTGGCACAGCACCCAAATTTCGCCATGGACCTGCGCACGCTGGGCGGCTCACGCTACCTTGACACGTTTACAACCGCGCTGCGCAACGCAAGTGGCGGCATGGCGCCCGCCCAGATCTCGGCCAACGTGGCCGCCGAGTACACCACCATCCTGGCTAGCAGCGGCCCGCGCGACGTGGTGCAGCAGACGTTGCAAGCCGGCCTTGGCATCTCGGTCACGTCGCCCCCACCGCCCCTGCAACCGGCACACCACAGGCCATCATCATCAGCAGCAGCAGCAGCAAAACTCCCATCATCCTTGGCGTCACCGTCCCACTCGTGGTCGTGCTCTCGGCCCTGCTCGTCACCGTGCTCGTCATGCGCGTCAGGTGGGTACCTGTCTGGATAGCCTCGCATCATTGCTTTGCGCAACATGGGCATCCAGGGCGGAGTCTGATCGGTGGAGTCTTTTAGGAGTCTGGTCATGCTGTTCCTGCAGTAGATACAGCTGGTGCTTGTCACGTTGCCGCTGGGTTTCCTGACATCGGCGCGACTGCCCACTGCACTGCTGCCTCAGCGTCTTCCGCTCATAGTTCCGCAGCTGCCTCCACTGCCAGCACCACTACTGCCGCTACCACTGCCACTGCCATTGCCACTACCACGACCATGACCGCGACCGCGACCACCCAACAAACGCTCCTGCCCACCTTGTTTCTCGTGCAGGAGGCGATCACTGTTTGGAGGGCACTGGGTGCCGTCGCCAGGCGAGGACACCACACTCGTCGTGACTGACATCATGGACTCGACAGCACTCTGGGGCCGGGCATCATGGAGTGCGCAGTCGCGACTCACGACGCAATCGTGCGCCAGGTGCTGGGCAAATGGCGCGGGTACGAGCAGGCGACGGAGGGCGACTCATTCCTGCTCGCGTTCCACAATGCGAGCGACGCGCTGAGATTTGCGATGCAGCTTCAAACGAGCCTGGTGGAGGCAGCGTGGGAGCCCGAACTGTTGCAGCACGCGTTGTGTGCACCCGTGCGGTTGGGGCCCAGTACAGCGCTGCAGGGTGCGAGCGGCATGGCCGACGGTCGCTTCGCACTGCTCCAAACTGCCTCAGTGCTGGCCCCAGGGAAGGGACCTCCATCAACGACCTCCTCCGGTGTGTTTTCAAAACATTCAATGGACGACGACCAGGCACCATTTACGCAACCAGGAGCATACTCAACGCTGCCCGCTGCCGGGTCTGCGGCTCAGTCGCACGACAAGCTGCTGCACCTCAGCAGAACATCCATCAAAAGATCGATGTCCATCGGTCGCTTCAGCAGAATGTCCATCAAACGAGCGCAAAGCAACAATGCCACCGGCGATGAGCTTCTGCTCGATGCGCTTGGCTCCTGCCCCTTCAATCATCTGGCGGCGGAGGCAACGAAGGCCTCCGATGCAGCACGCACGTGTCGGTTGGAGCGAGCGAGCGAGCTGTTGCGGTCGCTGCATGCGGCGGCAATGCTGCCTAAGACGGATGGCTCTGGACCTGGCAATGCACACATGACCAGCATGATGGCCAAGTTCATGTGGCTGGCATGGACCTCGGGGGGCAGCCCCGCAGCCGCGGCCATGTCGAAGGGCTAGGTCACGGTGTTCAAGGTGCGGCGGGCCGTCATCTGGGGATCCTACAGTGTGCGCCGCACTGCCAGCGGGCGATGCCTCCCTGACCCCACTGCCGCACAGCCGATGGGTGATGGCTGCCTCGCTGACCCCCACGTCCCACCCCGTTGGACTCCCGCTGCTCCCACAGGGCCTCCGAGTGCGTGCCGGCATGCACTCTGGAGTGCAAAAGGTCGACATGGAGCGCAATGCCACTTCCGGTGAGCCTGTCCTGTAGCCCTGCCGCCTGCCTAGCCGGCTGACTGGCGCCCACCTGCGTGCGCCTGCGCCCCTCCCCCACCCCCGTGCCGGCTGCGCACCTCTACGCTTGCACCGCATCATCCTTGGGCTCAGTGCACAGATGCTTGCAGCCTCATCACGCGCTCTGCACCGCATGCACCCCATGTCTGCAGGGCGCGTGGTCTTCGGTGGCATGCCGCTCGCCGTCACAAAGGCCATTGGAGATGCGGGTGGGTGCGAGACCCGGCCTCCTGTGGGGCGACCACTTCCTGCCCGCGTGATGCACCCGTCCATGCCTGCGTGAACACGTGCTCCCTGCGCGATGTGTCCCTCCATGCCTGCATGAACACAGGCTCCCTGCGTGATGCATCCTCCATGCCTGCGTGAACACATGCCGCCCGCGTGATGCGTCCCCCCATGCGTGCGTGCCAGGCTATGCAGGACGTCCCCCCTGACTCCCTACCCTCCCTCCCGTGTCGCTGCCCGCCCATGACCACCACGCAGGCGCTGGCGGCATGACATTGATGACGGAGGAGAGTTTCCAGCGCCTGCATCCGGACCGCGCGCTCAAGGGCGTGCTCGTGCTGGCCATGGTGGGTGCAGCCGCTGCTGCACCTCATCCAGTGATTCTGTTTCCAGAACTTTTTGTTATTTCTCTGGAGCCATTTGACTGAAATCCGGCCCCATAGCTAAAATCTGGCTCCAAACACCGGCAACAAAAACACTGGCCTCATCCCCCATCACGCCACCCGCCTACCAACACCCGCCTGCCCTCCCGCCCTGCAGGGCGAGCATGGGCTCAAGGACGACGACCTTGGGTCGGTTTGCATGTACCAGGCAATGGAGCGGCTCGCCGCGTTTGAGCCGCTGCGAGGGCTGCGTGGGATGGAGACGGGCGTCATGGATGCGCCCATTGGCACAGTGACCATCGCGTTTGCCAACATGGACGGGCTGGCGACACTGCAGGTGCGTGGGTGCGCGTAAAATAAGTTTCTGGTTCTGTGCCTGTCTGTGCCTGTTCAAGGACGCTCTTTCTGCCTGAGTCGGTCTCTCTCTCTCTCTCTCTCTCTCTCTCTGTGTGTGTGTCTTCCTGCCTCTCTCCTTTTCTGTCTCTGTCTCTCTGCCTCTCTGTCTCTCTGTCTCTCTGTCTCTCTGTCTCTCTGTCTCTCTGTCTCTCTGTCTCTCTGTCTCTCTGTCTCTCTGTCTCTCTGTCTCTCTGTCTCTGTCTCTCTGTCTCTCTGTCTCTCTGTCTCTCTGTCTCTCTGTCTCTCTGTCTCTCTGTCTCCCTGTCTCCCTGTCTCTCTGTCTCTCTGTCTCTCTGTCTCTCTGTCTCTCTGTCTCTCTGTCTCTCTCTCAATCCTTCTTACTGTCTCTTTGTCTCTCTCTATGCCTCTCTCTCACGTTCTCTCCCTCTGCCTCTCTCTCTCCCCTCTCTCTCTCTATCTCTTTCTCTCTCTCTCTCTTTCTCTCTCTCTCTCTCTGCCTGTTGTTACGTCATGTGCCGTTCATGGTTCTTTGTCTGTGCCTGTGTCCTGTGTCTGTGAGGTTACCAGGATGCATGCTTGCTCTACCTGCTGCAGGCCTGGAACAGAGAACAGGCAGACGTGGCGTTCGATGCGTACGCAGCCGTTTCGAAGCAGCTGCTCCATGACTCGGGCGGCTCCCTTGTCGAGTTGACCTCTTTGGGGCTGTGCCTCGCTGCGTTCAGCCACCCACTGGATGCCGTCGCATGGGGGGCGGGACTCATTGAGGTCATGAAGCACCACGAGTGGGGTGAGGTGTGCATGCGTTTGTGTGGGGGAGAAGGGGGGGGGGTGCAACAGGCAAATTGAGGGGCTGCAGTCTGCTGTCGTTTTGGTGCAGAGGGCAGAGGTGCCGGATTTACAATGACATCCGCAGGTGCCGTGCGTGCTCACCGCTCATGCTCACCCCTCTCTCCCTCCCTCTCCCTCTCCCTGCCTCCCTGTCTCTCGGCCATCAGCTGTGTGAGGAGGTGCTTCTGCATGAGTCAGCGGCCGAGGGCGGGCTGGCGTTGCTGCACAGGCGCGTGCTCTTCCGCGGCCCACGCCTGAAGGTGCGTGCATGGGAGGGGCGTGCTTACCGAGCATGCGCATGCCATGCACGGCATCTGCATGCTGTCAGTAGCAGTAACATGGGATTTCCAGCGAAGACTACCTACCTTCTAGTTCTAGTACCACCGCCTAGACCCAAGTTCAGTTCTGGCCCTCATAACCACTTGTGAGGGGCGGTAGCCACCAGCCGGCTGCCGGCCAATGCGTTATCCTATAGCAAAAAAAACTTATACTTCCGGCACCTAGCTGAAAAACGACTGACGCGCCCCGCTCCATGCCCTGTTGCTGCACGCATGCGCCCTGCTTCTGTGCTCATCACAGGTCGGCATCGACATTGGGAAGGTGCAGGCAGATGTGTCGCCGGTGTCCGGGCGCATGACGTACCGAGGGCGCGTGATGAATCGCGCGGCGCGCATCTCGGGCAAGGTGTGGGGCACGGGGGTGGGAAGTGGAGGGCGGTAGGACGGAGACACGTGGTTTTACCACAGGTATTGCACGTACGCGCCCGGAGGACCCCGGGGCGTGAGTGAAGGCCTAGACTACACGTCTAGAGGGGTTCTACGAAGAGTGCCTACAAGGCCACGCAGCGCTCCAGCCTACCAGGGACTGAGACATGTGGTATCCCATGCTTGCTGCCTGCTCGCTGCCTGCTACCTACCTGTGATACGCACACTTGCGGACATCACCACGACCACTACCACCCAGTATCCCCTGGGAAGGATTTTAGTAGGTATTTATTTCCCGGCTCCAGCAACTTTGACCGCTCATACCAGGCGCAATACATAGCGGGCGTTCACGCAACGCATGCCGTTGTGCTGCCCTCGGCGATACCTTTCCAACGCAACCCTCCACGCCCTCTCCCACAAAACGTGGTGTGGTTTTCTGGGAAATGGGAAATCCGGCCCGGAGCGGTTTACGGCTCGCAGGGGAATCACTGCTACCGCCGCCACCGCCACCACCACATCCGCAGGCACCGTCCGCACGTGGTATCCCATACATGCTGCCTGCTTGCTGCCTGCTACCTACCTGATGATGGATTTTACAGTCGTGTGCGACGCATCTACCGGCTGCGTATTCGACCTTTCTCGGCGTACCTGTGATACACACACTTGCGGACATCACCACGACCACTACCACCGCCACCGCCACTGCCACCGCCACCGCCACCACTGCAACTGCAGGCATCGTTCGGCATGCAGTGGAGCAGCGCCGCGGTGTAGCACCAGGTCATGTTGACTTATGGGGGCCCCTAACCTGTAACCCACACCCCCCCACCGTAGGCCTCATCCGGCATGTAGTGGTGCAGTGCCGCTGTGTGGGACCAAGCCTTGTTGACATATGGGGGCCCCTAAACCTTTAATCCGCAGCCCCGCACCCGCAGGCCTCGTCCGGCATGCTGTGGTGCCGCACCACATTGTGGTCATGCTGACTTAAGAGGGGTCCTTAACCTTTAACCCGCAACCCGCACCCGCAGGCATCGTTCGGCATGCAGTGGTGCAGCACCGCAGTTTGGGAACAGGCCAACAAGCAGCACGGTGCACGCGTGCTCACAGCCGGCCATAACGGCACGCAGCTCGGGGCATTCTCGCTGAGGGGTGTCGCTGGGGCCATGCAGGTTGTTGAGGTGGGCTTGCAGGGGCTGTTAACAGTTTTCAGTTTACAGTTTACAGGGCGCACCCGCGGGGCGTTGGATTGAGGGAGCTGCCTAACGAGGCTAGCTACCATGTGGCTGTTTACAGTTTACAGTTTACAGTGCGCACCCTCGGGGCGTGGGATTGAGGGAGCTGCCTAACGAGGCTAGCTACCATCTTGCAGGGGCTGCAGTTTCGCAGGGTGGCTGATGTGGGCATCACCGGCCGGGGGGCACACGTGTTGGGCACCGATGCTGCACATACCATGCACAGGTGCTCTGCCATCCCTGCACCCTGCCGACCATGCCATCCGACACTGCCCCACTCCCCCCCTCACGTTGCCACGATCGCAGTGCTCGTGGCGCTGTAGCGACGTCACTGCCGACGGCTCGTGGCGCTGTGGTGATGTTGCGCCTCCATCGACGCGCTCGCTGCCACCCAGCCGCGTGGCTCCGATGGGGACGGCGCATCAGCCAACCGATTCCATCCCAGCCTTCCTCCAAGAGCCTCCGTGCTCACGGCCGGACCACATGGCCTCAATGCCTGGTGCTGGTGCTGGTAGGGGAGTATCGGTTGACTGGCACCTCAACATCAGATCACCGGGGCTGGACAACCTACGACCTGCGGCCGACGGCCTGGCGCCACCCACCACCGCCACCCCACCACCCGCGCCCCCGCCATCGGATTCCGCTCCCGAGGCTGTGCCAGCAGTGGAACCCAAACGGGTCCTGCGCAAGCACAACTCGGTTTGCTTTGCCGTTACGGAAGGCGATGCCCCAGCGCCTCGACGTGGGAGCGCGCAGCCAGGTGAAGCGCCCTTGCTAGACACACTCTGACGAGGCCGCCACACCAACACCGCCACCACCACCACACGCTCCGATGCAGCAGGCACATGTACTCAATTTGAATGCCAGCGACACTCTGATGAGGCCGCCGCACCACCACCACCGCCACCACCACCACACGCTCCGATGCAGCAGGCACACGTACTATATTTGAATGCCAGCAACTCTCTGATGAGGCCGCACACCACCACCACCACCACCACCACCACCACCACCACACGCTCTGATGAAGCAGGCACACGCACTTGAGAGGCAGTGAGACTCTGCAGTTTTGCATGTTGCTGAATTCTGGGCGTCAAACTCCAGCAGATGTGAAGTTTTGGCAGTGCTCACTGTCGATACTACTGCATTTACTATTGCAGTAACTTCAGAAGTAAATAACGCTTTGATCGGGCCCTGCAAAGGCCGGTCGTAAAACTTCGCGGCGCCGCGACGGCGCACCCACAGTTATACGGCGCAGAGTGGCTTTTGCCACCAATCAGGCTTGATTACAGCAGTTTTTCTGCTTGTCGCTTATTCAGCGCAAACCCCTGAGCCCAAACCCTCAAACCTGAATCCTAATGCAGTGGGGAGGGGGGGAGGAAGGCAGATGCCAATGTCCCAAACTTTGAGTTTTGACTCCGGACCTGCGCCATGCCCCTCTCCTCGCTTAGTTCACAACAACAAAAAAAACGGCCCAGGGGACTTTTTTGGGGGGGGGGGGGATGCACCAAGGTGCGTGCCACCTGCCGAGGTGATTTTCAGGAGATAGAGTGAATGATAGATGTATGCAAAATGCAACCATGTATGCGATGTATGCGATGTATGCAACGGGACTACAATGTTGATCCGCTATAAGCAGGGGAACAAGCTTTTGCTTGGTCTCCAACCTCCCACTAGATCCCACACGCATCTGCCCGCACGTCGTTCAAGCTGATTCGGCCTTTGACTTAATAATTATGGCCCCGATTTGGCCGGTCACTATTGATCGCCTTTCCAGCCCCAACAGTCTTAAGGTCGTGCTCCCCCCCCTCCCCCCCCAACACACACACACAGCAAGGGGAAAGGAGGGGGGGGTGCGCGACATACAATGCCGTGCTTGGTGCAGCAATAAGGAGTCAGCTCAGAGCCGGGTCAAGTAATAACAGGTTGGAAATCCTGTGCAAGCTGGTTGAAATTCCAGTTAGAAATCCCCTCGACACGTTGGAGGTTGCGGCCCGGCGTTTCATCCTTTCAGGCCACTTGCCACTCTCCCAGTATCCGCCCCCGCTCGGGGCGGCGGGTGGTGACTCACTCACCTCTTGCTTCCCTTTCATATGCGCATGCCTACATCAACAAGCGTTTGCTGCCGCTGCGGTAGGGGACATGGGGGTGCACCCACGCTCTGTTGGAACTTTGGTGCGCAGGTCCCCGGGGGCGGTATGCCATGCCGAGACAGAGTGGGGTTCCCCTACCACCAGTAGCCAGGCATCCCAGTGAGGCGCTCCGGCTGTACGCGCCGAGCACGGTCTTCAAAGAGTCTTAGATGTCTCCCTGACTGGAACATACACCATCATCAGCATGGAGCCTACGCCGCCCCGCCTGCCCCAGGCGCGGCTGCAGCCCCAGGTGGATCGTGATGGTACCCATGGCTGGGGGGCATCCCGATACACCTTGCCACCCACCTACCGTCTCTGGTGATGCTGTCGGTTTTTTCCGATTGCCAGACATGTCTCTCAGAGACCGCTGTTTGGAGTAGTCTAGCTTGCGGGAGCGGTAGCCTAACAGCTGGGAGCCGGCGGTTCTCTAGTACACTAAAGTGGGCGGAGTATCGGCGGTAATCTCTAGTAGAAGAGTAGCCTGCTGAGCTGGAAACCCCGCGTTATTTGTTACTTGTAGCTAGCTCCAGGGTCCACCCGCTGGTTGTAGGTAGTGACTTCACAAGCCTTTTGGCATGGTCACTGTCTGTGGCCACGGTGGAGGCCATTCGCACGTGACTGTAAGGACAAACTTGAACAGGATGAAGCAGCCAAGACAGAAACAGCAAGCAACAGGGCATCCCCACGCGTGCGCGCACACACGCCGCCTAGCTGCATAGCTCACGCTGCCTAGCTGCCTGCTGGCTGTAAGCCGCACGCACGCACGCGTGCGCACATGCACGCATGCTGCCTACCTGACTCACTGCCTAGCTCACGCTGCACACACACACACGCACACACGTGCTGTGGCACCCCCAGCTCGCGGCGTCCCCCACCTTGTGTGCCGACCACCACCATTCCCATCAGCGCTGCACCAGGCAGTCCACCAGCGCCAGCACCACTGCTGCTGCTGAGCGCCACTGCTGGTGAGATGACCGGCCCGACGACGTGCGTGGCGAGCTCATCCTCCTGTTTTGCTCGAGCTTGGCGCAGGCATCTTCAACCTTTCCCACTGCCCCGTCATCTCACGCATCATCTGCGAGTGTGCTGCGCTGGCACGCATGCCGCAGCTCCTCTGTCCATGCCTGCTCCAGAACTAGCTAGTTTCCTTCTAGGTTCACTTGCGACCATTGGCGCGACTGAGTTGAAATAGTTTGTGGGATCTATCCCTGATTTGGCAATGAACACTGAGAAGCAGCGCTTTGGGGGCAACACCATACACATGTTGCAGCTGTTTAAAACGGCCTGCAACTTACTGTCGCTGTAACGCCTTGCACCAGTTCGTCTGTCCATTCGTGCATGCATGGACGCGTTGGTGGGAGGCAGGGGGGGGCCTTCAGGGGAGAGGTGGGGTGGGGCCTGCAAGGCGGAGCTGGCGTTTGTGTGTGTGTGTGTGTGTGTCTGTGCATGAGAGTGTGTCGGGGTGTGTGTGTGTTTGTGGTGGGTGGGTGTTCGGGGGGGAGGGGGCACATCGGGAGGGGTGGGGGGGCACATCGACACGCCACTGAAAGGGACGCGACGCAGGAGCCTTACAATTCGACTGGCTTCCAGCCGCGTCCACATGCCCAATCCTACTTCCCTGCTCACGAGGCGAAATCATTCGTATTCTCAGAAAGAAAGAAAAAATGGGGTGGGTGGGTGGGAAATTCGGGTGGACGGAGAACAGGAGCTGCGTGCACAGCTCGGACGAGCATTGTGTGCTGCCACATGAATCTGTCAGGAGGAGATGTCTGCAACGTCACAGCATGACGGCAACGCGGCCCAACAGGGAAATGCCCAACAATTAAATGCAATGTGTCATCTTCGCTTCTTCTGTTCATCAGTAGTAGTCACTTCTTTTCCTAGGGAACATTGGCATGTATGAAGTGATTGTGACCGCCGGCATGTGATTGTAAAACCCTCTTGTGATCAAAAAATGTATAGGCACATAAATAAGGTGCAAGTCGATCGCCCTCTCCCCTCGCCCACACCACAGCACCGCCACAGGCCCATGGCTTGTGGGTGCCGGTCAATTTAGCCTTGGCAGGCTGGCGCGCTGCGTGGCCTTGCGGGCTCTAGTAGAGCTCCCCCAGACGTGTAGTCTAGGCCTTAACTCACGCCCCGTGGTCCTCCGCGCGCGTACTTGTATCAACTGTAACAACGGTCAATTCAGCGACGCGCCCCCACCTCCGGCCACGTGCTCTTGTTGAGCGACGCCGGTGGCACGTTCTTTACGTTGATCCCACCCATGGTACTCCTCTCGCCCACAACACAGCGCCGCCGCGGCCCACGGCTTGTGGGTGCCGGTCAATTCAGCGACGCGCCCCAACCACCGGCCACGTGCTCTTGTCGAGCGGCGCCGGCGGCACATGCTTTGCATTGATCCCGTCGTACCACACGCCCGAGATGATGATCTCGCCGATCATGCCGGCCTCCATGTGGTCGTGCACGTTGCACCACATGGGCCACGTGCCCTCCTCGGTCGCGTACAGGTCGAGCGTCGACGTGTAGCCGGGCATGAGCTGTGGGGGAAGCGGGGAAGCAGGGTGTGTGTGTGTGTGTCTGCGGGAGCGGGTGCGGCCACGGGTGCGGCTCGACAGGTGACCACCCACCCAGCCACCCAGTGCCCACCCAGCCACCCAGTGCCCACCCAGTGCCCGTGCCAGTGCCAGTGCCAGTGCCCCCCCAGTGCCCACCCAGTGCCAGTGCCCAGCCAGCCACCAGTGCCCAGCCAGCCACCCAGTGTCCAGCCAGCCACCCAGTGCCAGTGCCCACCCAAAGCCCACCCAGTGCCAGTGCCCACCCAGTGCCCACCCAGTGCCAGTGCCCGTGCCAGTGCCCGTGCCAAGTGCCAGTGCCCAATGCCCACCCAGTGCCAGTGCCAGTGCCCAGTGCCCACTCGGTGCCAGTGCCCAGTGGCCAGTGCCCACCCAGTACTGGGTGCCCACCCTAGTACCCACACTAGTGCCCACCCAGTGCCCACCCAGCGCCGGTGCCCACCCAGTGCCGGTGCCCACCCAGTGCCCACCCAGTGCCCAGTGCCCACCCAGTGCCCACCCAGTGCCCACCCACCCAGCCACCCACCATCGCGCTCGGGTGCGGGCCCTTTGCGTTAAGGAGCGGGAAGCGCGTGATGACAGGTGCGTGCAGCCCCTCGGTGCCTCCGACCGACAGGAACAGCAGCCGCGCGCGCGAGTGCAGGAAGATGCGCGGCGCGGGCAGGTTGCAGTACATGTAGCCGTTGATGCCGTGCTTCATGTTGGTCTCGAAGAACGCCTCGCTCGGCGGGTTCCACTCAATGTCGGCCGGGACGAGGCCGGCGGCGAGCATGTTCTCCTCGATGTACGGAGACGCGTTCTCGTCAAACACCTGCGGTGGTGGGGGTAGGGGTAGGGGTGGGGTGGGGATGGGGGGCAGGGGGCAGGGCGCAGGGGGGGGTGAGGGGACAGGATGGGTGCAGGGTGCAGGGGCAGGGGTGCAGGGGTGGGGTGCAGGGTGCAGGGGCGCAGGGGTGGGGTGCAGGGGACAGGGGCGCAGGGGTGGGGTGCAGGGTGCAGGGGCAGGTGCAGGGGGGTGCAGGGTGCAGGGGCGCAGGGCCAGGGCTGGGGGTGCAGGGGCAGGGGTACAAGGGTGCAGGGGACAGGGGGGCAGGGGGCAGGGCTAGGGTGCAGGGGGCAGGGGCGCAGGGGTGGGGCACAGGGGGCAGGGGCGCAGGGGGGGTGCAGGGGGTAGGAGCGCAGGGGTGGGGCGCAGGGTGCAGGGTGGGGGCAGGGCGCAGGGTGGGGTGCAGGGGGCAGGGGCGCGGGGTGGGGCGCAGGGGCAGGGGCGCAGGGGTGGGGTGCAGGGGGCAGGGGCGCAGGGGTGGGGTGCAGGGTGCGGGGGCGCGTGTGAGGGCGGGGTGACACATTGTGTGTTGTGTGCAAGCGCGCGCTTGCTTGTGCAATGCATGCAGTGCAGTCCACGCAGTGACCCCAAGCAGCCTACCCCCACGCACCTGCCACAGCAGCAGCGGCCACGTGCGTGTGCTGTCACTCCATGCAGCCACCCCATACGGCTCACCTCATACAGCCCCCACACACCACACACCTGCCACAGCAACGGCACCAGCTGGTCCACGTCGCGCGGCATCAGCTCGCCGCTGGGCTTGGTCACGAGCTCGCCCTTGCGCACGACCACGAGCATGCCCTCGAGGCCGAGCAGCGCGTGCTCCCAGCGCGAGCCCACGATGTTGGATGCGTAGCCGTACGCAACCGACGAGAGGTCGGTCGGCGTCGGGCCTGCCTGTGGTCGGTGGGGGGCGTGGTGTCAGGGGTGCCGCTGCCGCAGCCCAGGCCCATGCGTCTGTGTGTTGAGTGTGTTGGTGGTCGCAGCTTGGTGCGTCGGTGTGAGTGGTCACACAGCTCTCCATTTGGTAGGCTGGCGCGCTGCGTGGCCTTGCGGGCGCTAGTAGAGCTTCCCTAGGCGTGCAGTATAGGCCTTAACTCATGCCCCGGGGTCCTCCGGGCGCGTACTTGTAACAACTGTAACAACACAGCCCTCCATATGCATTCCCCATCCCCACACCCGAGGCACTGGGGCCGGCAACAGCGCACAGCACACAGCACACCCATGCGTCTGTGTGTCAAGTGTGTCAGTGATCGCAGCCCGGTGCGTCGGTGTCAGTAACCACACAGCCCTCCATTCCTTGTCCCCACACCCAAGGCACTGGGGCCGGCAGCAGCGCACCTCAACCAACGCACCTCCTCTGGTACGAGCCACTTGTACGTGAAGGTCTCTCCGGGGAGGACCTCCATGCCTGCGACCTCGTCGTGGCGCGAGATGAGGCCGCCGCCGGGCGAGAAGTTGATGGGGAAGTCGGCGCTGTTGAGGAGCGTGACGCAGAGCACGTCGCCCGGCTCCATGACCATGAGCGGGCCGAGCATGCCCATGTAGTCGTAGCGCGGCACGTACGTGATGAATGTGGGGCCGGTGTACTCGCGGAGCTCGACCTTGCGGTACATGCCCGACCCGATCGACTCGTTGCTGTGCCTGAGGTAGCCGCCGAGGTCGGCGCGCAGCGAGTAGTTCATCGCGGTGCATTGCACGTACGAGGCGGGCGCGTAGTCCCACAGCGTGTTCTCAGCCGCGAGGTAGAAGGTGCGCACGATGCCGCTGACCGACTCGAAGAGGCCCCCCGGCTTGGGCAGCACCTCGTACGTGCCGACGAGCCCGCCGGCCTCGTGCTCAAGCACGTTGCAGCCGAGGTGCCAGGAGCCGGGCTCGGTCAGCACCGCGTCGACGCTGTGCATGCCGCCAGCCGACATCTGGATCGCGTCCTCGCGCTGCCCGAGGTTGATGAAGCCGCCGCCGAGCCCGACCGCGGGCGTGTGCATGTCAAAGATGTCGCCGAGCGACATGTAGTGGAAGCGCACGCGCGAGCCGGCGGTGAACGTGAGCTTGGGCATGTTGCAGAACATGAAGCCGTTGATGCTGCGGTGGATCGACGCGGCATGGAAGTCCTCGTCGAGGAGCACGTCGGAGATGTTGTACGATGGGCCAAAATACGTCGCGACGTTGTCGGCCGTGAAGAGCGACTGAGATTCGTCCATCGCGGTGAGGAAGAGCGTGACCTCGGAGTCGACGTCGACAGGCGAGCCGTCGTCCTTGAGCTCGGCACCGCGTCGCGTGATGATCATGGGGCCCGCGAGGCCGGCCCATGTGTCGAACGCCTCGTCCGTGTGCGAGTGGTACATCCACATGACGGACGAGGGGTCGGCGTAGCCAGGGCCCGCGCGTTCGGGCACCGCCCAGATGTACTCGTGCGTCGCGCCCGGCTGGACCGCGTCATCCGCCTTGTCGTAGTTCCACGTGCCGTCCATGTACGGCGAGCCCTCGGAGCTCTTGTTGTACAGCACGCCGTGCGGGTGCATGCTCGCCGCGTGCCCAACCATGTTGTTCTTAAACAGGATGCAGAGGGTGTCGCCGACCTGCGCGCGGATCACGGTGCCGAGCAGCCCAAGGTACGCGTCAGCGTCGCTGCGCAGCTTGAGCGTCGTGAAGGTGGCGTCGGTGTACTCGCGGAACATGGCCTTCTTGACCACACTGCCGATGCGCGGGTACTCGGGCACGCCCACGTACGTTGCCGCCTCGGAGCCCTCCTCGACCGGGACGGACTCGCCGTTGGCGCCGCACGCGATGCCGCCCATGGGGAGGTAGTTCCAGTCGACCTCGTCTGCCGCGATGAAGTAGCGCACGTCGTTGCCGCCGACCACGGGCGGGATGGGCAGCGCGCCCGCGATCGTGTAGAGCGCCGCCATGCCGTTGGTGAGGTGCGAGTTGACATGGCAGTGGTAGAGCCACGCGCCCGGGTTGTCGGCTTGCATGTCGAGCGTCTGCGTTGTCGCTGGGATCGCGGTTGCCTGGTCAAGGTAGTGCCCGTCCTGTTCGAGCACGTTGCCGTGCCAGTGGAAGTTGTGCATCGCGTTCTCGGTGCCGAGCGAGCCGATGTACCAGCGGATCTTCTCGCCGACGTTGCCGTTGAGGCCTGGCAGCGTGCCGAACGAGTGGCCGTTGATGGTGTAGCGGTGGAGAGACCAGCCGTTCTCCTCGAATTCCTTGGCATTGAACGCGATGAAAATGGTCTCAACCTCAAAGTAGATCTGCGCGGGGTGGGGGGTCGGGGGGGAGGAGGGTCAGGCAGATGGGAGAGGCAGAGAGGGAAAGTGAGGGGGAGAGAGAGAGGGAGGCAGCGGCAGAGAGAGGGGGTGTGGGGGGAGAGAGAGAGGCTGAGGCAGAGAGTGGGGGAGGGAGAGAGGCATAGGCAAAGAGGCCGAAAGGCTGAGGCAGAGGGAGGCAGAGAGAGAGAGCGAGAGACAGACCAACTGAGAGGCAGACAAAGAGGCAGAAAGAGAGAGAGAGAGAGAGAGAGAGAGAGAGAGAGAGAGAGAAACAGTGAGGCAGACAGAGTGGCAGAGAGGCAGAGAGAGAGGCAGACAGAGACAGAGAGAGAGAGAGAGGCCAAGGCGGGTGCGCATGGCGAGAGCGAGCGTGTGAAGCTACACCAGCACCAACCCACCTGAAAGAGGGTGATGAACTCCCTGTCGACACCCTTCGGGCTGCCGTCGGCGTTGACCGTGCCCGGCCGCGAGATGATCATCGGTCCTACAAGGCCCGAGTTCTCGTGGCGCGTGGGGCTCTGGCTCGAGCGGTACATGTACATGCGCGAGGTCTGATCCGACTCGGACGGCGGTGCAGCTTCCGGCGGCACCTCAATCACAAACGACGCCGTGTTGCCAGACGCGACCGGCCCCAGCAGCCCAACGATGTTCCAGTGCGCGCCCATCGGCTCGAGGTTGATCGCTACGCCGAGCATGTTGCGCATCGTGATCTCGAGTGTGTCGCCCGCGGCCGCGTAGAGGACAGGGCCCAGCAGGCCGAGGTGCTCCCACTTGCCGCCAGGCTCGCGCCCGGGCAGGGGCGTCTGCGCGTGAGTGAGTGCAGAGAGGCAGGGGTGGGTGGGTCAGCGGGGCGTGTGGTGGTTCCGAGTGGAAAGTGAGGAGACACGATGTCTCGTACAGCGCACGCGAGGCAGCAGCAGGTGGCAGTGGCATGTGTGAAGGGTCATCCAAGTGCAGCAGGGGTAGAAAGGCGTGATGAGAAGGCAGGTGTGAGGTTGGCGCACGCTTGCATGGCGCATGGCAGTTGTGCAGCCACCACCACCCCAAGCAGCAAAGCGATCGCCTGTTTTAACACGCACTGTGAACGTGGCATCGGTGTAGCCCCTGTACGCGCCCTTGATGATGGAGCCGCCTACATGTCAGTACGGCACGGCATTGCCTTAACAACACGGCCTGAAAGGGAGGGAGGGAGGGAGGGGAGGGAGGGAGGGAGGAGGGAGGGAGGGAGGGAGGGAGGGAGGGAACCGCCACAGCGAGGCATGCGTACATGCATCGGCGGCCTTTTCTCATCACATAACCGCACCCAACCTCACCAATCATCAAGGGGTCTGCTTGGTAGAAAACGTACGTGCCAAACAGCGGGCCTTCCAGAGCGTCCTTGCCGCCCGGTGTGAACGTCCAGTTGACTTCCTCAGCCTGGAGAAAGTACGCGCGTGTTGTGGGGGCTATGTCTACCACAACATCCGACGGTGACTTGTTGGGCAGCGAAATCACGAGGATCATGCTGATGCCCAAGCCAAGGAGCACGAGGTACGTGAGCGTGAGGCAGGAGTACGTCTTGAGCTTGACGACCTCGAGGAGCTCCCACTTGGTAAAGGGGACTTTCATCATGCGCTTGGGGCCCTCCTTCTCCTCCCCCCCCAGCAGCACCGCATTCTCATCAGGCGAGAGGGATGTCGCCTTGTCTGCAACAGGGGGGGCCTCCTCGTCCCGCAAGCCGCTGGAGCGAGTGCCGAGCGAAGGCATACTGCCACGCTCCACTGTGGTTGATGTCGCCGGCCCCCGCCGGCTTGGAATGCTGCGATTTCTCCCAATTTGTGTGGGGAGCGTGCACGCGCGCGTGGCGCGCGCAAAGGTTACGCCACCGCCACACGCCGCCGCCGCAGCTCCAGGATATTCACACCACCGTGGAACTTTTGGGGGGGGGTCGCAATCCTGGGGCCGCCGCCGCAGATACCGTTTATATTTCGAACGGAGGGCGAAAAAAGTGAGGAATGCTGGAATGCTGGCGATAGGGATGTAGTGTTGACTTGGCTCTACCTGTTTCAACACTGCGCAGACATGCACAACGCATGGAGAGATGGTGCAGACGTCCGTCTTCTGCTGACGTGCTATGCTGACGGAGGCCGGAGGGCCTTGCCTGAGCTCGCAGAGCGCCGTGCTACGGTCTCACGCCCTGTGATCTTCATGCGGCGTGTGACGCGTGGCGCGCCCATACCCCCCTGCAGCGTCATCACGATCGACATGATGCACGTGCGCTGTCGGCTTGCCGTGCCGCTGCCGCGGCCGTGGCGGCTCTGCGTGCGCCGCCGGCATCCCCTCAGCGACTTCAGTCAACTTACTCAAGCTGTCGCCAGAAGCCAAGTCCAACGCGTGGGAGGTGGGGGCCAAGGGAGGCTGTGCAGCGAGCGGGTGCGTGCACTCTTCAGGCATATGCGTTGTGCAGATGATGCGTGGGGCGGCTTGCTCATCAGCAGCGGCCGCGGCCCCGGAGCCCGGTGGAGAGGGCTCGGGCGGTGCGCACCCCTCCTGCCAACACGCCCCTGCTGTCTCCCATTCAAACGATCATCATTATTCTGAAGCTGCCAAATGGTAGGCTGGCGCGCTGCGCGGCCCTGCGGATTCTCCCAGTAGAGCCCCCCTAGACTTTTAGTCTAGGCCTTAACCCACGCCCCGGGGCCTCTGGGCGCGTACATGTAAAAGCTGTAAAAAGTGAAGCTGCCAAGCTGCAGCATCCACAGAAGATGCTGGAGGGCGTGGACTCGAGGCTGCGCGCTGGCCAAGGTGGCTGCCTGGGCGTGGTAGGCTGACGCGCTGCGTGGCCTTGCGGGCTTTCCTATTAGAGCCCCCCTAGAAATGTAGTCTAGGCCTTACATCAGGCCCCGAGGTCCTCCAGGCGTGCACGTGTAAAACCTGTAAAAACCACGCCCTCGTCGTGGCTGCCGGGGCGCGGATGCACGCGTGGTGTGGTGCGCTTGCTCTGCGCGCACCTCCAGTTCCACCTCTACTTCAACCTCCAGTTCCACCTCTGCTGCTGGTGTGCCCGCAGACATCCGGCTGCGCCGGCCATGCGGCCCAGTGATCCCTGGGAAGGATTTTAGTAATTAGTTGTTTGCCGGCTCCATCAACTTTGACCGCTCATACCAGGCACAATACACAGCGGGTATTCATGCAATGCATGCCGTTGTGCTGCTCTCGGCAAGAGCTTTCCAACGCGTCGCTCCACGCCCTCACTAAGTGTAAGGTGGTTTTCTATGAAATGGGAAATCCGGCTCGGAGCGGTATACGGCTCGCAGGGAAATCACTGATGCGGCCCACCTGTGCAATGCAATCAGGAAGGAAAGGGGGGGAGAAAGACGACAGCGCCAGTGATTTCCTTTTCAGGAATTCTAATTGATGCTTCTACAGCCGGATTTTTCTTTGACTGCATTTACCATTGACCTCCCGTTCACTGTTTGTCCTCACACATAGGTCATTTGAAAGCTGTTGACGTGCTCCGTCTGGCGGGCTTGTCACACTTACAATCCACTGGATGGGTTGAGCTGTGTGCACGGTGAAAGTACAGCCGGAATGCAGCCAAATGGCTGTGTAGAGCCGCAAAGGAAATCACTGGACGGCACACTATACCAGTGGTGGCGGGTTGGCTGAGGCAAACGAAGGTGCTAAGGCCATGGCTTGTCCGTGGAAGTGCAATATGAATGACCAGTTGGGTTGTGAAGCAGTCAGATAGGGCTCACATGCCGGAAAGTAAGGATGGTAGCGTGACGATGGCTGGGTGGCGACAGTGTGTGTGTGTGGTGGCGGGGTGGGGGTGGTGGTGGGGTGGGGGGGGTAGGACACCAAAGTCTCGCGCTCGCGCAGTACCAGTGTTGCAAAGGAGGTGACGTGAGGTGTGCTGATCTCACCAGCTGCTCGGGGATTCTGACCGTGCGGAGGACAGCGGAGGTGCCCCACGGCTCCACTGGCACCAATGCATGTGGTGGTGTCCCTGACCGCACTATCCATCACCATCCATCCATCAACGCCAACATTCAGGTACTTCCACATCATGATGCTGATCAGCAGCCACATCAGTTTACAGGTGACAGTTTACAGGACGCTCCCGCAGGGCGTGGTATTGAGGAGGACTGGCCAACATACTTGAGACCTCTCCACATCACTCGCAGCCGAGTGCAAACAGCTTCAAACAAACGCCTCGACAAAGTCGGCTTTAAACGAGTATACAAAACGGCAGTGGTGCGCCGCAGTCGGCCTGGCCCGTGGCTGTGGGCAGGGGCAGGCTCGGCACGACGCGTGATATCACGCGATCAGGAGACGCCACCTGTTCAAATTCACTCGCAGCCGAGGGCGAGAAGCTTCCCAAATGCCTCGGCAAAGTCGGAGTAGAAGAGCTCGCGGTCGTTTGCGTACAGCTCGACCCACTGCTTGAGCTCGGCGTCCTATGATGGCGCGTGTGTGTGTGTGTGTGTGCGTGTGTGTGTGCGCGTGTGTGTGTGGCAGGTGTGTGTGGGGGGGTGCGCGGTGAGAGTGAGAAGGCGTCTCAACAATCAATGCACCACATGCACCACCACGCAGCACCATGCAACAGTGGCATGTGTGTGGCGGGATGAGGGGGGGAGAGAGAGAGTCTGTGTGTGTGTGTGTGTGGAAAGCAGAACACACCGGGAGTGCCTGAACGCTGAGTAAAACACAAGGCCCCAGCAAAAGCAAGCAAACGAGCCCCCCCCCCCCATGTGAGAAACCGCGAGCTTTGGCGAGAGTGTGGGCAAGTTTCAACACTAGGTGAGAGCAGAACACACACGCAACAGCGCGCACAATGGCATAATAAGGCGCAAGCATAGGCATCGCAGGCTGCAATATCAACGACCATGCACACGCACAGATGCGCGACAGCCAGTGGTTCCGCTAAAGATCTTCGGAAAATGAAGGCTCACCCTGGCCCTCACGCTCACTTCCTCAATCTCTCCCCGCTGGAGGCATTTGTTTTGGGCCAAAGTGTGAAAATGTCGATTTTCACACGTTTCCGGTCGAAATTTGTGCGATCTCACTTTGCAGCTCCGGTCGCACTCTTCTATTCTCACCCCGCAGATGCAATTTTGTGGAGTGCGGGGCTAACGGAAACACTGGCAATGGGAGTTTTCTATTAAATCACAGATGGATAGAAAACGCAAGTTTCTGTTGTTGCTGAGATTTATAAGTGTGAAGGAGAAGTACAGAACTAAGAGCGGTGCTTGGCACGTAAGCTTCCATTCCGTCAGCTTGGGTCGCTAGCACCGCTCCAATTCTCAATCCTTTTGTGGCTCGGAGGTTTTCCCTCTGAGCTGTACCACCCACCCACCCTTCTCAGTTGTAGCATTTTGGAGTGCTAGCTAGAACAGGGTCCGTCCGCTTGACATTGGTTGTGGGCAGTGATATCACAAGCCGGTTTCGGCATGGTCACTGTCTGCGGCCGGTGCAGGCCAGACTCTGCCCAAGCCGTGACCTCCGTGGTCACGCATGACTGTAAGGACAAACTGAACACCATGAAGACAGCTGAGACAGAAACAGCCATCTTCAAGAATCTTAATTCAAGGCGAAGATGTATCCAATAACTTTGCAGCGCAGGCATCCGACAGGCAGTGAAATCCACCACGCACGAGCGCACCTGAATGAGCACAATATCGGACGGCAGCATCATCTGCAGCGCATGTGCGGAGGACATGTGTGAGGGGGGAGTGTGTGTGTGTGTGTGTGTGTGTGTGCTCGGGGGGGGGGAGAGCGAGAGCAAGGAGAGGGTACACAAACTGCAACATCGGCTTTCCGAAGAAGACTACCTTCCTAGTCCGTGTACCACCGCCTAGACCCAAGTCCAGCTCTGGCCCTAACACCCCAAACCCTCAACAACCCAAACCCTAAAACCCACAACCCATTTATCTGAAACCCCTCACCCTTATCACAAATCCCAAGCGCGCAAACCCCAAGCCTCTAAACCCTCAACGCACCAGCTCTCCAGTCGGGTCCTTGAACTGGGCCTTGGGCAAGCCCTAAACCATCTACCCTGAACCCGTTGATCCTAATCCGTAAACCCTAAATCCCAGCCCTAGACTCCAAATCCCTGAACACTTCACCCTGATCCCTAACCCACCAGCTCTCCAGTCGGGTCCTTGAACTGGAACTTGGTCATGCGCGCGTCCGGCGTCCAAAACTCAAAACCCTTGAGCAGCAGCTGCATGTGTGTGTGTGTGTGTGTGTGTGTAAGGGGTTTCCTTCCCGATCGGGAAATGAAAAAAATATTCTTCGGAGGCAATGTCTTCTGGGAAAAGTGTGACATCGTCGATTTGCACTTTTCGAAGCAATTCTTCGGGCTGCAGCTCGAAATCCCTACGAAACCAGGAAAACCACTTCGGGGAAAACGAAAGGATGACTGACCCCAAGGAATCTCTAAGTGTGTGTGTGTGTGCGTGTGTGTGTGTGTGTGTGTGTGTGCGTGTGAGAGAGAGCAGCAGGTGTGTGATCACCACTGATCACCACTGACCCCCCGGGAACGCCATTGGCGCCCCCCCCCCCACACACACACACATGTTCACACATAATCCACACCCATCTCCTCACACCTCCCCCCAAACCTTCCAACACCCCCATATTCCCAGAATATCCACACCTACCGTAGGCGCCCGCGTTCCACACATACCCAGCCCCACTTCCCCAGCGTGGGGCCCGTAGGAGGTGTAAGGGGGGAGTGTGGTGTGTGAGTGGGGGGGGGGGGGGGGGGGAGAGCGAGAGCAGGGGGGGGGGGGGGTATACACAAACTGCAACCCCGGCTTTCCGATGAAGACTACCTTCCTAGTCCTAGTACCACCGCCTAGACCCAAGTCCAGGTCTGGCTATAACACCCAAAACCCTAAACCCACAACACTCCTAACTGTAACCTCCCGTAACAGTAACCTGCCCATAGCGTTACGGGGCTTTCGTACGGGCCATCCCTCGCAAGTGCCCCGTAACACCCCGCAACTCAAGAAAGGTGTGGAACGGTGTGAATGTGCACCCCACACCGTTGACTGGTCCCGAAGGGCATTGACTCGGGATGACTCTTAGTTGACGACCCCCCCGTTGTTCGGGAACAACGTTTTTACCGCAATTTCGTTTGCATGGCACGAGAGCTGTGGTTGGTGGATTGGGACGTGGAGCGGACTGCGGACTGGTTACAGTTCCGGCTATCCGCTGGTCTTTTCAACTTGTTCAAATTCAAAACCAGGCGGTTACAATGGGCGCCAAAAGTTTGTGTTTTCGGGCAAATCTGGATTTTGAAAACCATTTGCCTGCCAAAGGCTGGTACCTAACTCAGGTGAACTGGAGTCTTAGGCCACTACCCAAGGCATATGTGGCTGTAAGGGCTGGCACTGAATAGCTCGGCACCACTGTTTCAATTGGGGCTAAACCGCAGATTTTGCACCCCGCGGAGACGCGCTTATGGCAGCCAAATGTGCATTCCATGGCACTGAGGGCGCAGTCTGGCCCCCCACCACCCGTGGCTCCTCCAGCATGTTGGTGGGGGTACACACAAGTCATTTGTGCTTTGTCGGGGTCTCAGATGTGATCTGGTGGGTTGTGGGCATTGATTTGTACTTTATACAAACTTTTCCCACACTTTGGGGCACATATCAGCGCCCAGCAGCAGGCTCACGCCCCCCACCGCCACAAAATCCAAGGGATGCTCGTTCGCGACCTAAATGGAGGCCTGTGTAGCGCTTGATAGACCTATGGTGTTCAGGAGGGTGTTCACATGGGGCAGCACATGGGGCTCACAGCTGCATGGCGCTCCCATGCACACTCCTCGCCTCACCACTCGCGGTGCACGGCCCCCCCTCAACCGCGCTCCCGAACTTAAGCTTCTGAGTTCATATCAAAAGCTTAATGTGCGTTTGGGGCCGTGAGATGAGCACGAGCGTGCGGCGGCGACGCGCAAAAAGTCGATTTGCGCCCACACTCGGTGTTGCGAGGCTGCCACGAGGCTCTGGGCGGCCATCGTGGCCGCAAAGTGTTCCCCAATAGCGTCACAGGCTGCGATTGGGTCCCTAGGGCACGGCCTTGAGCGGGGGTGGAGTGGGGAGCCCGTTTGTGGTGCGCAGGGACGTCTTTGTGATCGCCTCTGATGGGCCGCCTTTTGCCCTACTTAGAGGCATCGGACCGACTTTGAACGTTTGCTGGGGGCGCTAGACAAAACCCCTGCTTCCCCCAAGTAAAGACTTTGACAATGGGGTGTGGATACACACCTTGGTTGAAGGGTGGGGGATGGGGGTGACTCTAACCATGCTTTTTGTTACCTAGAAAAAACATTGTTCGGGAACAACGACATTGTTCGGGAACTACGGGGTCGTCAACTAAGATTACAAGAGGGGTTACGGGAGGGTTACGGGAAGGGTTCCGAGGGTTACGGGTAACGGGCCGCGCGGTGTGGGGTTACGGGCCCCACACTGCACCCCCCCACCCCCACAGTCACACCACATCCACACCTTGAAGTAGAGGTTGTCGAACATCGTCGGCGTTGGCGACCACGGGCCGACGTACCTGAAATGTGGGAAGTGTGGGAAGCGAGGAGGGGTGGAGGAAGTGCGGGAAGAGGGGAGGGGTGGAGGAAGGATGGAGGCCTCCATGGAGGGGCTGGGCCACTTCTGAATAAGGAGGAGGGGTGAACCGGCCAGTTTTTTTGGTGAACATCGTCGGCGTTGGCGACCACAAACCAACGTACCTAAAAGTGTGGGAAGAGAGGAGGAGTGGAGGAAAGTTTTACAGGTTTTACACGTACGCGCCCGGAGGACCCCGGGGCGTGATGTAAGGCCTAGACTTCACGTCTAGGGGAGCTCTACTTAGAGAGCCCGCAAGGCCACGCAGCGCGCCAGCCTACCAGGGGGGTGGAGGAAGGATGGAGGGGCTGGGCCAGTTTCGAATAAGGAGGAGGGGTGGACGAAGGATGGAGGGGTGGGCCAGTTTCAAATAATACACAAACAACTGGGGTGCATTCAGAGGGAGAGGAGGAGAGTGTTCCGACCAAAGCAGGGTTGACGGATTTATATGCATCTAAATATGTGTCGGGCATTTGGGTGTCGGGCGCTAGCGCCGACACAGATCTTATACATCTTTATTGGTGTCACACAGACTGTGATATCCATCAACAGATGTGGGGCGTACTACGAATACGAGAGTTGAGGTCCATTCAGAGAGCAGACGTGAGATTTTTTTTGCATGCGGCGTTTTATAAAAAAATAATTGGGGCCCATTCAGAGAGAGCAGGGAGATGGCGGTTTGTTTGTGGTGTTGGCGTCCACGGGCCAAGCCAGTGATTTTGTCTTTCGGAAAAAGTTGAGACATTTGTCGCACACACACACACACACAAACACACACACACACACCACCCTCACACATGCACGCATGCACCCGCACATGCCCACACACACACACACGTGCGCATGTGCCACCCATCCCCACGTGCACACAGAAAACACACACACACACGCACACGCACACAAACACAAACACACACACGCATGTGCCCTCTCCCACACAAACGTGCACACACAGGCGCACACACAAACACGCACAAGCACACGCACACGCACACAAACACACACACACCAACACACACATAACCACCCCCACCACACACGCATGCACGCACCCTCACATGCCCCCCCACACACGCACACACACACACACACACACACATGCAAACACACATACACACACCACCCTCACGCACACACGCATGCACCCTCACATGCCCCCCCCCCACCACACACACACACGTGCAAACACAAACACACACCACCACCCTCACGCACACACGCATGCACCCTCACATGCCCCCACACACACACGCGCGCACACACACACGCACACACACACACACACACCACCACCCTCACACACACACGCACCCTCACATGCCCCCCACCCACCCACACGTGCAAACACACACACACACACACACGTGCACTCCCCCCCACACACACACGCACGCACCCTGACCGGTCCCCGTGGCAGCGCCCAAGCGCGTGTGCACCGCTCAGGCAAACCATCTCCTTGTCGCCTGCGTGGGAAACACAGGTTTGACGCAGCCTACGTTCAGTTATTGTGAGGTGTGTCACAGAGTGCGTGTGATGGTGTCAGCGTGCCGGCTGTAGTGGGAGGCGTGTTTTGGTTAAACACGAGCAGTCTGCCGTGTGCACAGTTGCTCAGGCAAACCATCTCCTTGTCGCCTGCGTGGCAAACACAGGTTTGCAGCCCACGTTGATTGACAGAGCGAGTGCGTTATTGTTAGTGGCGGTGTGGCGGCTGCGCAGCTGGGTGACTTGTTTCTGCGCTGGAGTAGGGATGCGGTTTGGATCGACACTTGCCGCTCAAGCGCGTGTGTACCGCTCTGACGCACGAGCGTCTTCTCGCCTGCATGCACAACACAGGTTTGCAGCCCACGTTGACTTGGGCTGCCAAGCGTGCGGCATAGTGAGCGAGAGCGTGTGGTCCCACCACATTCCATCGCCTGAGGTGGCGCCTTCACTTGCCGCGGGCGCTCCGAGACCGCCTCAGGCGCACCCCCGACCGCCTGAGGTGCTGCCTCAGGCACCACCCCGACCGCCTCAGGCACCACCCCGACCGCCTCAGTTGCCCACCACCGCCTCAGGCATCACCTGATCACATGAGTGCGCTTTCAAGCACAAATTGAATACGCCATCAAAGGTGTACGACAAGACTGTGAAATCGGCCACCATGTTGACGCGCCACTCACCAAATCCCATGCGGTTGAACACAGCGCGTATGCCGGCGGCCGTCTTCATGGGGTTGCCAGAGTCAGCCTGCACGTTGTGTTGTGTTGTGTTGTGTTGTGTTGTGTGTTGTGTTGTACTGTACTGTGCTGTACTGTGCTGTGTTGTGATGCGCTGCGCTGCGCTGCGCTGCGCTGCGTTGCGTTGCTTTGTGTTGTGTTGTGTTGCGCTGTGCTGTGCTGTGCTGTGCTGCGCTGCGCTGCGCTGTGCTGCGCTGCGCTGCGCTGTGCTGTGCTGTGCTGTGCTGTGCTGTGCTGTGCTGTGCTGTGCTGTGCTGTGCTGTGCTGTGCTGTGCTGTGCTGTGTGTTATGTGTTGTGTTGCCCCCGCCCGCCCGTCTTCCTTTCTGTCTCTATCTGTCTGTCTTTGTTTGTTCGACTGTGTGTGTGCTTTTTGTGATCCTGCAAAAAATTTCTGCCACACACACTCAACTCTGGCAGCTGCCCATCGGGAATCACTGCAACCAGTGATTGTAAGTGATCACTGCAACCAGTGATTCTAACATTCATTGTGATTTTTCAGGGATTTTTAATTAGTTTGTCCACAACCAGATTTGGCTTTGATCGCATTGGCAGTTGATCTACCGTTGACCGTTTGCCCTCTTCTACAAGTAGTTCTCGGAGCTCTTGGCGAGCTCTGTCTGGCAGGCTCGCCAGAAAAACAATTCTCTGCATGATTTGAGCTGTGTTAGCCTAAAAGTACAGGCAGAATACAGCCAAATGGCTGTCCAGAGCAAAAAACGCAATCGCTGACTGCAACTGGGGTCGATCTCATCCAGGCAACCTGCCAACCAGGCCTCACCAGTGATTCCCCTGCGAGCCGTATACCGCTCGGGGGATCTCACATTTCCCGAAAAAATACCTCACACTTGGTGGGAGAGGTTTTGGATGGGGGCGTTGGAAAGCTCTTGCCGAGAGCAGCACAGCGGCACGTGCTGCGTGCACACCTGCTATGTATTGCACCTGGTGTGAGCTGTCAAAGTTGCTTGAGCCGGGGAAAAACGTATTCCTAAAATCATTTCCAGGGACCACTGGGCCTCACCCCCGACATCCTAAACCCTGCACCCTTCACTCCACCCCCTTCCATCCGAAATCCTAAACCTCAACCTATCCTAAATCAGCATCATCCTGAAACCTAAGCCCTAAACACTTTTAAGTTAAAACCCTTCATCCTGAATCCTTGACCCTAAACCCAGAACCCTGGTGGACTTTACAGTCTGCGACACAAGAAAACGTTGTGTTACCCTAAACCCTAAACCCTGAACCCTGAACCCTGAATGTGGTAGGGTCACCGACCTGTGGCAGCCGCCCATTTGGCGTCACGGCACTCTGGTCCATCTCATCCACGCGCCCTGCCGACCACGGAATAACGGGCCCACCCATCGCCTCAAGGGCAGCCTTGCCTGTGTGTGTATGGGGGGGGGGTCGCGCATGTGTGTGTGTGTGTGTGTGTGTGTGTGTGTGCATGCCTGTGTATGTGTATGTGTGTGTGTGTGTGTGTGCGTGCGTGTGTATGTGTGTGTGCGTGTGTGTGTGTGTTTGCGTGTGTGTGTGAACGTGTGTGTGTGTGCACCTTGAGAGTGTGGCAGGTGGAGAAAGGGCGAGGATCATGGGCCCACCCATCGCCTCAAGGACAGCCTTGCCTGTGTGTGTGGGGGGGGTGCACGTGTGTGTGTGTGCGTGTGTGTGTGTGTGTGTGTGTGTGTGTGTGTGTGTGCATGTGTGTGTGTGTGTTTGTGTGTGTGTGTGTGCAACTGGCGAGTGTTGCAGGTGGAGAAAGGAGCGAGGATCACTGGCCCACCTATTGCCTCAAGGGCAGCCTTGTGGCAGCAGCAGCAGCAGCAGCAGCATGTGTATGTGTGTGCGTGTGCGTGTGTGCTACTGGAGAGTGTGGCAGGTGGAGAAAGGAGCGAGGATCATGGGCCCACCCATCGCCTCAAGGACAGCCTTGCCTGTGTGTATGGGGGGGGACACGTGTGTGTGTGTGTGTGTGTTTGTGCGTGTGTGTGCGTATGTGTGTGTGCAACTGGGGAGTGGCAGGTGGAGAAAGGATTGAGGACCACGGGCCCACCCATCGCCTCAAGGACAGCCTTGTGGCAGCATCAGCAGCATGTGTGTGTGTGTGTGTGTGTGCACGAGCGTATGCGCGTTGGTGTGAATAAGGAGCGAGAATTTCAGGTCACGCAAGTAACAATTTGATTTGATTTTTTTTATCAATCAAACTTAATAAATCCAAATCACAGGTCTGCCCGCCCACAGCAAACATGTAATTACCTGCGTATGACGCGCCTGGGTGCTTGGCCATGATGGCACCCCCAATCTTATTTTAACAGTTACAGTTACAGTTACATCGGCTTTCCAGCAAAGACTACCTCTAGTCCTAGTACCACCGCCTAGACCCAAGTTCAGTTCTGGCCCTAACAATTACTTGTGAGGGGCGGTAGCGACCAGCCGGCTGCCTGCCAACGTGTAGTCCCAGAGCAAAAAGGAGAGCTATTGTGCGCCTCCAAAATAGGTCCTAACTGCTTCTAGGGGGATTAATCTACTTGACCGCGTGGTGGAAGGGGGCGCGCCTGAGGGCAGCCGGACCGTACACCACGGCTCTCCACCCGACCCTATCCTGAGCACGCTCAAACGCCGTGTCCGAAAAAGTCTTCCAATCAGAACGAGTGCCACTAGTTTCGCCTAGCTGCTGAATCAGTAGCTTAAGTAAATAGTGTCGGGAGGAGGCTGGAGGCCGGCCTTGCTGCCGAGCCACATCCATTGTGCAGTCAAAAGTCGTACGAGGAAGACGAGAAGCCGGCATGCGCATCACATGGCCTAGCCACTGCATTGATCGCTTTGCCACAAGGCTCTCAATTGGCTCAGTGTCGCACGCCTGCCGAATATAAGTTAATCTGTGCCGGTCGACCAGGCGCACACCCAGAATGCGACGAAGGCAGTTAGAGTGGGCAACCTCCAATCGAGTCAGTTGTGTTTTAGTAGGGGCCCATGTTTCGCAGCCGTACAGAAAGTGGGGCAGCACGAAAGTGTTGTAAACCCGCATCTTAGACTGCACTTGCATCTTCTTGCTGGCCCAGATCTTATCAAAAGACGCAAACACGCCCAGCGCGCGACCGACACGCACACCGATCTCCTTTTCCACACCACCACTCTGGGTTATCCAACTCCCTAGATACTTAAATGCAGAGACGGTCTTCACTTCACCACCAGTCAGCGCAAACGTGGGCAGATCCGCGTCAAAATCTGCTGGCAAAATCATCACTTCTGTCTTGGCGGCGTTGATTTGCATGCCAAAGCTAGAGGACACTTTGTCAAGGATTTTCAGCATAAGCGCCAACTGAGCTGGGTCATGCGAGAACAAACATAAATCGTCGGCATACATCAGCATTACTATGCGCTCAACCGACGACGACAACACAGAGCCGCCGGCTCGGGTCACGACTGACACGCCAGCCCCCTCTGGCATCATGTCTAGCGCCTTTTTCACTATGTGGTCAATAAAAACATTGAACAACACAGGAGCAATGACGCACCCCTGTCGCACACCAGACGACACGGGGAATTCGTGCCCGATTTTCCCAGCCAGCCGCACGGCAGCTGCAGTGTTGGTGTGAAGATCCTCCAACAGATCAATAATGTGCGGATGAACACTATATAATCTAAGGACTCTCCACAGTGCCGCACGGTTTATGCAATCGTAAGCTTTAGAATAGTCGACAAATGCCACAGCCATGCATTGTTTGTACTCAGCATGTGCCGCGCTCAGCGAGCGCAGAGTAAAAATCGCATCAACAGTGCCTCTGCTTTTTCTGAAACCACACTGAGCCTCATGCAACTGACCATCAACCTGCGTGGAGACGCGGTGCAGAAGTATGGCAGCGTACACTTTCCCGGCAATAGAGAGAAGGCTTATACCGCGGTAGTTACCAGGGGAGTCACGCGGACCCTTCCCCTTATATAACGGTGTGATAATAGCAGTTTTCCATTCCCTCGGGGCTCTCCCCGACCGCCATACGGCGATGATGACCCGGTGGAGCCATGCGATGGCAGGTGGGCACCGCAACAGCATGGCGTCCAGCTGGTCACCGCCCGGAGCGGCGGCCGAGCGCAACGCTCGCACACACGCCTCCGTCTCAGCCAGGTCAGGGGGGCGCCCGTGCGCCTCGTCCACCTCTGTGGCGCGTGTGAGCTCAAACGCCGCTACATCGTTCTCCAGCTGGTTCAGGGTCTCGTCGCTGAGCTTGGTCTCCCCGCCATATAGCTTGTCGAATGACTCTGTCATGGCCTTCAGCACCCCGTCTGGACCGCTGTGCAGCGCGCCCGAGACGTCCCGCATGGCAGGTGGGATCTGATGGCTGCGGCTGCGGCCCGCCAGCCTGTCGCACGCGCGCGCAAACTGGCGCAGATTCTTCTTGCGTAGCATGTCTTGCGCCTCCGCCACCTGCTGGCCGATCCACCTCTCCCTGTCTCTCTGCACAGCTGCGTCGGCCGCGCGGTTGGCGCGGTTGCGCTCTCGTTTGGCAGCAGCAGACTTGCTCCTGAGCCATGCCGTGTGCGCGCGCTGCCGGGCGTCCATGAGCCGGAGGGTGCGCTGCGACAGAGTGAACTGCCAGCCGCGCCGCCGGCGGCTGCCGCGTGGAGCGAGGTGGTTGGTGGCCACCTCGCGAATGGCAGCAGCCATCGCGTCGTACTCCGCCTGGGCATCAGCGCCCTCGGGCGGCACGGCCTCCAGCAGCCCAAAGCGATCGGACAGCTGGAGGTTGAACTCACGACGGACAGCCGGGCGCCGCAGTTGTGAAGAGTCCCATACGCGCCGCTGAGAGCCGCCTGCATGGCGGGAGGCTCGCATGCGGAGGCGCATGGACAGCACCACCATGCGGTGGTCGCTGTCCCAGGTTGGGCTCCTACGCACCCTACAGTCTGTCACCGCATGCATGCGGCGGCGCGCGACCAGGATGTAGTCCTTGACGCTGTGCAGGCGGCGCACAGAGCATGCATGCCGTCTGCTCTGTGCAACAGCCATGGGGCTGATGTGGGTGTACTGGTGCTCAGGCCTGTGGGGGTAGAGAGTGTTGGCAGCGCGCAGGCTGCATGCAGTGGCAGTGTCGAGGAGCAGGCGACCGTTCCTGCTGGCCACCGCTGGCTCCGTGAGGGGCAGGTGCTTGCCAACGCATTCGTGTTCGGACACCGAGTCCCTCCCCACTGCTGCATTGAAATCACCTGCCACGATGAGCAGATCGCGCTTGTCGTTGGCCTTGTCCGCGAGCGCCGCTACTCGAAGGTAGAAGTCGCCAGCCTCCTCGTCGCTCGCCGCCTCCGTTGGACTGTAGGCGCTGACGATGGTGATCATCTGCCCACGGTCCGCTGCAAAGCGGGCCTGGATGAGGCGGTCGGACACTGCCTCCCAGGAGACGAGTGCCGATGCCCATGCAGGGGACAACAGCAAGCCCACCCCACGCTGCCGGTGCTCCCCACCCGACCATAGCAGCGTCCACGACGTTTCGCCCGTAGCCACTTGCGCCTCCCCGGAGCCGGTCCTGCGCAGCTCCTGAAGCGCTGCAACACCGACGCTAAGCTTGGCGCAATCTTGCACCAGACTCGCCAGTTTGACCAGTCCCTCGTCCTCTGCAGGACATGTCCGCACGTTGAACGTAGCCACTCTGGTGTTCTGATTGACGACTTGGACGCGTCGCCAGGCGTGCCCCGCTACACGCGGGGACTGGGCAGGAAAAGGCTGCATGCATGGGGTGCCTTGTTTCCCCTTTGCTCGCATCCGCGGCCAGCCAGCTCAAGTCCGCGAGGCGTCCTTGGCCGTCTGTGATGCCGGGCCGGTATGCCCTCCTTGGGTTGGCTCTACGCTACAGGGTCATCGGACTCGCGTCGTCGACACCTGGATCGCAGCGCGCCCGGGGGGTTGCCACCCCCCCGAGCGCACTAGTAGAACGTAGAAGCGGTGTGTTGGACTGTGTTC
>VFSX01000121.1:270000-292500 GCA_016618255.1 Chlamydomonas sp. UWO 241
CAGCAGGCAGCGGTAGGGTTGTTTCGGGGGCGCTCGTAGTGGACTGCAGCTGCGCGTGTGCGGCAGGCTGGGTGGGACTGTCTGGCAGCAGGCAGCTGAGAGTTATTTCGTGGGAACAGTGGCAGCCGCTGCTGCTGATTGTGCGTATCTAGGACATGCCAGATGTGTATGGGACAGCAATGGTACAGCCCAGGGGTACAGCCAACCGAACATCATTGCCGTTAGCAACATTGGCGAGCGAGCATTGGCGCTGGCAAATAATCGATGCCCCACTGCTTACGTGCATCGGCGTCGTCGGACTTCGCCGATGCGGCAAGCCGGACCGATGAACATGGACACTAGCGCACCTTCATGTGGAACATGTGTGCACAAGTAGTAGCGCAGGGGACTGAAGAGATAGATTAGTATGGCTAGATAAGTGAAGTGGTATGGGTGGGTGTGGAGTGGCGTGTGGAGGGGCTGTCAGGGCGGCGTAATCTGGGGCTAACCGGCGACTCAAGCTGCCAAAGCAATAGGGCCGATGCTAGCCAGCCAGCAACCGGGAGTCGCACCCAGGAATTGTCCCTTGTAGCAGTCTATCTGCAATCTCGGGCTGCTGCTGGTTTTCAAACCCCAAACCCTAAAACATACCAACAGTTATACAATGTCTCTCTTGCAGCAGTGCATAGCTCAGGCTTTGATCCTAACTATAATCAGGTGCGGACAGTTGCACGGCCGCTGATCCGGCCATCTAGCAGGCGCTGATGTGAGCCAAACAGTTACAGTTGCAGTTACATCGGCTTTCCAGCGAAGACTACCTTCACGTCCTAGTACCACCGCCTAGACCGAAGTCCTGTTCTGGCCCTAACAATTACTTGTGAGGGGAGGTAGCCACCAGCCAGCTGCCTGCCAACGTGTAGTCCCAGAGCAAAAAGGAGAGCTGTTGTGCGACGCCTCCAAAATAGGTCCTAACTGCTTTCAGGGAGCCATAGCTGTCATAAATTACAAAAAAAACTCATCACAGTCCGCCTTGAGGCGGATACACAAGATCTCGTGTATATGACCTCCTGTCATCCACATTCACTTTTGCGGGGAAGCGACGCGATTCCAAGCAGCCAAGCCCAACAGCAAACGGTTTAGAGCTGGTACAAACCTACTCGTCGCTGTCCGCCTCGTCCATAATTTCCTTCCGGCATGTGCGAGCCAGCAGCGAACCAGCAGCGAGCCAGCAGCGAGCCAGCAGCTCGTCCCTGTTGACGAAACGAAGAAGTCGAGAAGGCCATCTGGCGGAATCTGGCAGCACGGGTGGGAGGTGGTGGCACAGATGTTGTTAGACTGGTTCTACATGTACTCGCCCGGAGGACCCCGGAGCTTGAGTTAAAAGGCCTAGACTACACATCTAGGGGGGCTCTACTACTAGTATTAGTACTAATACTAGTACGATGACGTGATGTGGCGATGAGCCTGCCTCGTGTTTCTGTTTCCCCACATGCACTCACCTACTCCAACAAGTGTTTGCTGTCGCCACGGTAGGGGACCTGGGTGTGCGCCCATGCTCTTTACAGAGTTGGGGTTCCCTACTACCAACAGCCAGCCATCTCATTAAGCTGCTCGGGCCATACGCGCCGAGCACGGTCTTATACGCCTCTGGAGGTTCCCCTGACTGTGGCCGGACTGGGGGGGGGGCGGGGGTCGTGTGCGTGTGACTGCGGGGGGGTGACTGCGTGACTGCGGGGGGGGTGACTGAATTCCCCAGTTCCAGCAAGGGGGGGGGGGGGGGGGTCAATTCCCACTGGGGGGGGGGGGCCAGTTCCGACTAGGGGCACCTGGGGCACCTGGGGCACCCGGGGCACCTGGGGCAACGGCACCCCCCCCCCCCGATTGCGCAGCAGCAGCCAGAGCAGTGACACGGCGTGGCCTTCGTACATGTGTGACACCGTGCACCACCGCCCGTGTGTTGTGTACACGTAGCAGCAGCTTTGCATTGAGGATGTTGTTGCGGGTGCAGCCAGTGAGTTGCGAGAGGCACTTGATGCCAGCACCCAAAAGCTACTGCCCTTCTTCCAAGCCGGCTTCACGCGCTGATGTGGATGAGACTCTTCATCTCCCCCCTGCACGTATTTACCACAGTTGAACGAGGTTATAAAAAGGTTGAATGAGCATCTTTACACCACATCAAAAAATGGGACAGCCGAGGAGTCGAGAAACGTGTTGTTCACATGAAGCACCTCGTGTGTGTGCGTGCGTGCGTGCGTGTATGTGCGTGTGTGTGCATGTGTGTGTGTGTGTGTGTGTGTGTGCGTGTGTGTGTGTGTGTGTGTGCGTGTGTGTGTGTGTGGAAGAGTGTCGTCACACTGCGCAAACGTTGCTCAACGACGTAACCACTCACGCATTGCATCTTCCTTTATTGGGACAGGCCAGGGGGGGCAGCTCGACAGGTGTGCGTCGGGCTGTTTGTTTTGCGGGCACCTCCGGAAGTTTTGCTGTGCGTGGCTGTGATGCATGCGACAATGCAAAATCCATGCGTGTGCTGCATGCATGTGCATGCCGACGTCGGCTGCGCAAGGCTAGTGCATGCTGTGAGCTCACAAAGGATCACAGCTGCCACACACGTGCATGCATGCGCATGTTGCTGCGTGTGCGTGTGACGTCACAGGGGAGCAGCAGCAGCAGCAGCAGCAGCAGCAGCACAGCAGCAGCAGCGAAGGATGGACGAGGCCCATGGCGTGCTGTCGGCCCTGTCGCAGCGAGGGCTCGTCTCCATCAAGCCAAGCGGCTCAGGCGCCTACTGGATGGCCCTTGCGCAGATGAGGGACCGGCCTTGGTGGGTACCTTGGGTGTGCCTGCACCGCCCCTGCCTCCGCACGCCGCACTCCCAACACACACACGCACACACACGCGCACAGACCCCTCCCAACACACGCACACACCCCTCCCACCACACGCACCCCCACGTCATGCATGCACCCCACCCCAACTGCGCTGCAGGTCTGAGTCCGACCCCGACGGAAATATCCTCATCTGCGTCGCCGAAAACAAGCTGTCGATAGACCTGGTGCATGTGAGGAGCTGAGGGGGGGAGGGGGGGGAGCAGTTACAGTTACAGTTACATCGGCTTTCCAGCAAAAACTACCGGGGGGGGAGAGAGCTCTCAATAGACCTGGTGCATGCAAGGAGCTGAGGGGGGGAGGGGGGAGAGAGCCGTCAGTAGACCTGGTGCATGCAAGGAGCTGACGGGGGGAGGGGGGGGAGAGAGCTGTCAATATACCTGGTGCATGCAAGGAGCTGAGGGGGGGAGGGGGGGCGAAGAGAGGGCTGTTGATAGACCTGGTGCATGCAGGGAGCTGTGTGGTACGGGGGGGGAGAAAGAGAGACACTCGTTATGTACAGTTCCCACCGCACGGGCAACCTGAGATGCAGCTCCTGCCTGTTCTTCAGGAGGCACCCCGGTAATCAGTTCAGAATTTGAGGACCCCCCTTGGATCCGAAGTTCCGGGAGGGAGGGGAGGAAGGGGGGGGGACGTGTGCGCGCGCGTGGCTGTGCTGGCGCCAGTGATTTCCTTTTCAGGATTCTTAAGAAATTGTTCCACAGCCGGATTTTGCTTTGACCGCGTTGGCCGTTGGCTTCCAGTTGACCGTTTGTCCTCACACATAGGTCATTTGAAAGCTGTTGACGTGCTCTGTCTGGCGGGCTTGTGCAACGAACAATCCACTGCATGGGTTGAGCTGTGTGCAAGGTCAAAATGCAGCCAGAACACAGCCGAATGGCTGTGTAGAGCCGAAAAGGAAATCACTGGCTGGGGCGCAGTATCGGGCCGGGCGCACGCACGATGTCTGCCCCCTGACCCCCCACCACACCACACACCCACACTGCACTGCACAGAAGTGAATTCTGCGCTGCGCGCCCCAAGGGATGCGCTCTGCTACCCGACACACACACACACACACACACACACACACTCTGCTCTACACAGGCTCGCATCCTGCACTGCGCACCACTTCCCAGGGATGCGCTGTGCTACCCCCCCCCCCCACACACACACGCACCCTGTACCACAGGAGCGAATTCTGCGCTGCGCACCGCTCCCCAGGGACGCGCTCTGCTACCCAGAGACGTTCAATGGTACGCCGCGCCTGCGCAATGCGCTCGCAGCACTGCTGCAGCGCACCACCATGCAGGTGTGTGTGTTGGGGAGGGGAGGCATGCGTGTGTGTGTATGTGTGTGTGTGTGTGTGTGTGCACGCCACGCAATACACTCACATCACTGCAGCACACCACAATGCAGGTGTGGGGGGAGGGGGGGGGTCGCAGCGCATGTGTGCATGCATGTGTGTGTGTGTGTGTGCGCGTGTGTGTGTGCGCGTGTGTGTGGGAAAGTGGGGTTGTGAGCACACATGCCGTGATGCATGCTGACCCGGCCCGCGCTTACAATGCAGAGGGCCCCTGAACCACCCACACATGCCCCCCCCCCCCCCACACACACACGCACGCCAGGGAGTGTCGAACCGTCCCACCTGTCTGTTCAGTGCAGCTTCTCCGCCACACACACACACACACACACACACACACACACATGCGCACACACACACACACACACACACGCACGCATGCCCCCACCCCACCCCACCGGACCCCACACGCCAGGGAGTGTCTGTCGACCCATCCCACTTGTCTGTTCAGTGCGGCTGCTCCGCCACGGTGGACGCACTCTTCTGGGTGAGTGCAGATTGAGTGTCTGAATCTGTGGGTGGGTGCTCTGGGTGCCTCGTAACTTGTATTTTATAACGTTTTGGGGAGTTTTGCATGTGCCCGGAAAAAATGACCCCTCTCCCCTCCCTGCCCCACACATACTCGCTCCCTCCCTCCCTCCCTCCCTCCCTCCTCCGCTCCTCCTCTCCTCCCTTCCCTCCTCCCTCCTCCTCACCTCTCCCTCCTCCCTCCTCCTCCTTCCCTCCTCCTCCCTCCTCCTTCCCTGCCCCCTCCTCCCTCCCTCACTACCCTCCATCACCTCCCTCTCCTCCTCCCTCCGCTCCCTCCCTCCCCTCCTCCCTCCCTCCTCCCCTCCTCCTCCTCATCCCTCCTCCATAAGAGAAGTCACCCGCACACCACACACACACACACAACGCACAACAACCAACCAAGTGTCACAATGAGGGCCTTTCACACCAACACACACACAACACACACAGCACACAGGCACACACACACACACACACACAAGCACATGTCATCATCTATGCGTTGGATACACAAGGAGGCTGACCACCTAGACTTTGAGTATAAAAACACAAGACCCGAAAGGCTACAGCCAGCGAGGAGCACACCAACGCACACACACACACACACACATACACACACACACACTCACGCAGGTCATTGGCGAGGCTGGCCAGGGCGTGCTCATACCCGCGCCATACTACCCGGCGTTTGACTCAGACCTGGTCCTCAGGTGTGGAATCACACGACTGCCGAAACCAATGCTGACGCGATCGGACAGCAATCGGGTTCTCATTTATTGAGCAATTCTTCCGGTTGTGATAGCGGGGGAGGGGGGGGGTCCTTCAGTGCATCTTGGCTTACCGAGTTAACTTGTCTAGCTCGACAGTTGACTTTGATTGGGATTGAGGGTAACCTGAGCAGATGACTATAATACAATCGACTGCAGCAGCAGCTGCCGCTGCTCAAACACACACAGTAACAGTAACACGGGGTTTCCAGCTAAGCAGGCTACTCTTCTACTAGAGAACCCGCCGATACTCCAGCCCACTTAAGTACTATGAGTAGCAGCCGGCTCCCGCGATAGATACGCGGCTCGGCTGGACTTAGACTACCCCAAACAGCGGTCTCTGAGACCATGTCTGGGGCAAGGAGCATGTGGGAGAGGACCTTCCCTCACGGTCACAGTAGTGGCCTTGTGGCCTAGTCAAGCCGGCAGAGAGACACAGACATGGCGCTGAACTGGAAGGTCCCCGCCTGGCAGTGCATGGCTGTCAGCTTCGTTTGCATGGGGCTGCCGGCGCCCATGCTCATGCAGGGCCAGGTCCCACTCTCACATGGGTGCAATGGACGCAGAGTTTTCATGAGGGCTGCTGAAGACCCTTCCAAAACGCAGTCACCGGCAGACGAGCGACCCCGAGGATGAAGGCGGCGTGTGACGAACGCTGCGATTGCGTGAAGCGATTTACTCTGTGTTGCCTCGGCGGTTGTCATCGCTGAAGCCGTGATGACACACACACACACACACACACACACAACTCCACACCTGCCACACCACCAGGGCTGGCATGGTGCAGCGGCCGTTCACGCTCGGCAAGAGCGCAGGACCAGACGGCGTGCGCATGCAGCCCTCTGCAGCTGCTGCTGCTCACACACACACACACACATACACACGCACACGCGCAGGGCTGGCATGGTGCCGTGGCCGTTCACGCTCGACGAGCGCGCAGGGCCAGACGGCGTCCTTGCGCAGCTGTCGGCAACGTCCGCCGCTGCTGACTCAGCCGGCTGCCCCATCAGAGCACTGCTGCTCACACACAAACACACATACGCACACACACACACACGCACCCACACACACACACACACACACACACGCGCGCAGGGCTGGCATGGTGCCGCGGCCGTTCACGCTCGACGAGCGCGCAGGGCCAGACGACGTCCTTGCGTAGCTCTCTGCAGCCGCCGCTGCTGCTGACTCAGCGGGCTGCCCCATCAGAGCGCTGCTGTTGACAAACAAACACACATACGCACACACACACACACGCACCCACACACACACACACACACACACGCGCGCGCAGGGCTGGCATGGTGCCGCGGCCGTTCACGCTCGACGAGCGCGCAGGGCCAGACGACGTCCTTGCGCAGCTCTCTGCAGCCGCCGCTGCTGCTCACTCAGCGGGCTGCCCCATCAGAGCGCTGCTGTTGACGAACCCAAACAACCCAACGTCGACGGTGTACGCGCGCGACACACTGGCAGCGTGCCTGGCGTGGTGCTGCGGGGCGGGCGTGCACATGGTCAGCGATGAGATCTACGGGCTCTCAGTGTGGGGGGAGGTGAGGGCGCGTGCGGGTCTGTCTGTCTGTTTGGCTTTTACACGAAAGCTGTTGGCATGCCTAGCATGGTGCTGCGTGGCAGGCATGCACATGGTCAGCGATGAGATGTACGGGCTGTCGGTGTGTGTGGGGGTAAGGGACGGGGCGTGTGTGCGTGTGTGTGTGTGTGTGTTTGTGTTAAATAGGACACTTGCGGTGTGCTTGGCGTGGTGCTGCGGGGCGGGCGTGCACATGGTCAGCGATGAGATCTACGGGCTGTCGGTGTGGGGGGGGGTAAGGGACGGGGCGTGTGTGTGTGTGTGTGTGTGTGTGTGTGTGTGTGTGTGTTAAATAGGACACTTGCGGTGTGCCTGGCGTGGTGCTGCGGGGCGGGCGTGCACATGGTCAGCGAAAGGATCTACGGGCTGTCGTTGTGGGGGGAGGTGTGGGACGGGGCGTGTGTGTGTGTGTGTGTGTGTGTGTGTTAAATAGGACACTTGCGGTGTGCCTGGCGTGGTGCTGCGGGGCGGGCGTGCACATGGTCAGCGAAAGGATCTACGGGCTGTCGTTGTGGGGGGAGGTGTGGGACGGGGCGTGTGTGTGTGTGTGTGTGTGTGTGTGTGTTAAATAGGACACTTGCGGTGTGCCTGGCGTGGTGCTGGGGGGCGGGCGGGCACATGGTCAGCGATGAGATCTACGGGCTGTCGGTGTGGGGGGAGGTGAGGGACGGGGCGTGTGTGTGTGTGTGTGTGTGTGTGTGTGTGTGTGTGTGTGTGTGTGTGTGTGTGTGTGTGTGCCTTGTGTTTGTTTTATACAGAGCTCTCTAGCGGCATGCATCATGTGGTGCTGCGGGGCATGCGTGCACATGGCCAGCAAATAAATGTACGGGCTCTCGGTTAACAGTAAACACACGCACACACACGCGCACACACACACACGCACACACACACACACACACACACACACACACACACACGCACACACGTGCAGGGCGCGCCACGCTTTGAGTCCATGGAGGTCATCGCGCGCACAGAGGCAGCTGCCGGGAAGCTGCCTGGCGGCGACGCACGCACGTCGCAGCTCACGCACGTGATTTTTGGGCTGTCAAAGGACTTTTGCGCAAGCGGGCTGCGCGTGGGCGCGCTTCACACACGTTGTGCAGAGGTCAACCAGGTGTGCGAGGCACATGCAGCACATGCACACACATGCACGCATGCACACACACACCCACACACGTTTTCACACGCGTGAACACACGCACACATACACACACACACACGTATGTACACGTGTGCGCACACACACACACACACACACACGCACATGCGCACACACACATGCACATGCACACACACACACACACACGTGCATGCACAAACACACACACAAACACAAAACACACACTTGCAGCCGGAAAGTGTGAAAATCCACACTTCCACACTTTTACACTCAATTCCGACTCAATTCTGCTTGTGAACTCACACGTTGCGGGTTACATGTTGGCAGACCCTCTCTCTCTATCCCTCTCTCTCCTGCCTGCCTAGCTATGTGAACGTCTTGTTGTAGCGCCCGCGGTCCACCGCCTCCTTCCACGCCTGAAGTGCCTCGGCGTAGGGGAATGTCAGAACGTCGAAGGTGTTGGAGAAGAACAGCCGCAGTGCATCGGACAGGTGCGGGTTCTGCAGCCGGTTGCACGACTTGCTCTTGATGAAGTTGAGCGCGCTAAACAGCCGCTCGTCCTCCACAGACACGGGCACCATGACGATCGCCAGCTCCGCAGCGAGCGTGCACGCAGCCAGCCAGCAGCGCAGGCAGGTTGGCGCTGACCCCCGCCCTTGGGGGAGGGGGAGCGCGCGGCAGCTGCCGCCAGGTGCTTCGGCCTCCCCGCATGCTCCTTGAGCGTCGAGAACTTGGCTTCCAGGCCCGTGTCGCATGCCTTGCAGTGGGCCCTCGCCGAGTTCCCCTCACATGGCACCAGCCAGCCCACTCCCCAGGGCTCCTGCTCCCAGTCAGTCCTGTAGTTGCGCACACCGCTCTCCCTCACCCATGCGCTGTCACTGGTGCCCACAGCAGCCCTGTTGCCCTTTTTGTGGCCAGTCCCCAGGGCGGCCTGGGCCACGACCTGTGGCTCAGCGGCCTCCTCGAGCTCGGGCGACGGCTGGCGCGTCTGGGCGGGGAGCAGCGGCGGCTAGAGTGTTCGGGGGCGGCCTGGCCCTTTCCACGCCGCGGGGTTCGGCACCGCGATGACGCCGCGCGCGCTCAGGCCCACGGCCCATTGGTAGACAGTAGGCTGATCCGCCATTGCGACTACCATGCGCGTTCGCACGCCCAAGGTCAAACACGAATTTTCACACCTTCGGTCATTGCGGCTGCACAGCTTCCCCCAAATCAATACTTTACAGCCGGATTACAGCCATATGGCTGCGTGCAGCCGGGAACAAAATCACTGCACACACACCACAGGCGATGTTCGCAATGACGTTTTTTGCCACAGCGTCAGGCGCCACGCAGCACACACACACACACACACACGCACACTCCCCCACACACTACAACACACACGCACGCACAAACAAAAAATACACACACACACTCTCCCACACACCACAGGCAATGTTCGCAATGACGTTTTTTGCCACAGCGTCCGGCGCCGCGCAGCACATGGCGGCAGAGATGCTGGAGGACACTGAGTGGCTGGATGGCTACCTCGTTGAGAATGCAAGGCGCATGCGTGCCGCATATGGCACATTTGCAGGTGCGTAGTGTGTGTGGGGGGGGGGTGCGGCACATTTTCAGATGCAAGCGGGAAGTGTCGGTGGGTGGGTGGGTGGGTGGTGCTGAAAGGGGCAGGGGAAGGGGCAGTGCTGCCGACACTTGAGTTAAGTTGGCACAACATCTCCCGCATTCCGACTGCGTCACGTGGGGGAAGTCCCCCACCCCACCCACCTCACCCCACCCCACCCACCCGCCCATCCACACACACACACACCACACACACGCATCCCCCCACCCACACACACACACACACAAGCAGGCACGCTGCATGACGTGCGCATCCCCCCCCCCCACACACACAAAAACAGCACACACACCACACACACACACACACCTCACACCACACATCCACACATCCACACACACACACACCACACACACACACACACACCACACACACACCACACCACACACACACACAAAGGCAGGCGCGCTGCATGACGCGCGCATCCCACACACACACACACACAAAATCCACACACACCACACACACACACAAAGGCAGGCGCGCTGCATGACGCACACAACCCCACACAAAACACAAAACACAAAACAGCACACACCACACACACCACACACACACACACACCACACCACACATCTGCACGCACACACACACACCACACACACACACCCATCGCCCCCCCTCCACACACACACACACACACTTACAGGCAGGCGCGCTGCATGACGTGCGCATCCCACACAAAACACAAAACACGAAACACACACACACCACACACACACACACACACGCACACACACACCGCAGGTGCGCTGCGTGATGCGCGCATCCCGTTTGTGGAGGCCGACTCTGCGATGTTTGCGTGGATCGACCTGCGAGAGGGCCTCGACCCTCAGGCAAGCGTACAAGGTGCGCACAGTGATTTCCTGTTCGACTGTGCACAGCCGGACACAGCCGGAATTCCAGCCAAAATGCTGTGAAAACGGAACTGTGCGTGCCGATTAGAATCATCGCAATCGGTGGGGAGCTTGCGCGCGCGTGGAAGGCGGCACACACACACGCACACACACACACACAACACGCACACGCACACGCGCACACATGTGCACACACACACGCACGCACACACACGCACACACACACACATGCACACTGTTAGTTGTAGGTGCACCAGACGGTGCTGGCTGGGACGCAGCGGCTGTGCTGTGGGAGGAGCTGCATGCGCCTACACAACCACACACACATGCACACACACACACACACACACACGCGCATACTCACGCATACACTCACACACACACACACACTGTTGCTTGCAGGTGCACCGGATTGGGCGGGCTGGGACGCAGCGGCTGGGCTGTGGGAGGAGCTGCATGCGCCTACACAACCACACACACGCGCACACACACATGCACACACACACACGCGCATACACACGCATACACACACACACACACACTGTTGCTTGCAGGTGCACCGGATGGGGCGGGCTGGGACGCAGTGGCTGGGCTGTGGGAGGAGCTGCATGCGCCTACACAACCACACACACACGCGCACACACACATGCACACACACACACACACGCGCGTATACACACGCATGCACACACACACACACACTGTTGCTTGCAGGTGCACCTGATGGGGCGGGCTGGGACGCAGCGGCTGGGCTGTGGGAAGAGCTGCATGCGCCTACACAACCACACACACACGCGCACACACACATGCACACACACACACACACACACGCGCGCTTACACACGCATGCACACACACACACACACACACTGTTGCTTGCAGGTGCACCGGATGGGGCGGGCTGGGACGCAGTGGCTGGGCTGTGGGAGGAGCTGCATGCACCCACGCAACCGCACAAAACACACACATACACATGCATACATACACACACACACACATACACACTGTTGCTTGTAGGGGCACCAGACGGTGCGGGCTGGGACGCAGAGGCGGACCTGTGGAAGGAGCTGCATGCACGCTATGGTGTGCTGATGATCCCAGGTGCGCGTGTGCGCACGGTGCATTGTGTATGTGTGTGTGCACGCTGGGCGTGTGCGTGTGCATGTGCGCATGCATGCTATGGTGTGCTGATGATCCCAGGTGCGCATGTGCGCACGGTGCATTGTGTGTGTGTGTGTGTGTGTGCTTCTGTGTGCATGCAGACTTTCGCGATCCGTGTGTGCGTGTGCTCGCTGGGCGTGCGTGTCCGTGTGTGCATGCATGCATGATATGGCGTGCTGATGATCCAAGGTGCGTTTGTGCGCACGGTGTGTTGCGTGTTTTGTGTGTGTGTGTGTGTTTCTGTGTACGTGCGCAAGTTGACATTTCATGTGTGCGTGTGTGTGTGTGTGCATGCGGAGGTATGTAGGGGTAGAGGTAGGGAGAGTTGTCCCTGAGTAACATCCATCATCATCAATGTACGTAAGACCTTCCCCCGCCCCTCGACACGCACGCACACCCTCAGCCACCCCCCACCGCCCATGCTGCGCCTGCTGTGCCCGCTGTGCAGGCAAGACGTGCCACGCAACGGAGCCAGGCTTCTTCCGCGCCTGCTGGTCATGGGTCGAGCCGGCAGCACTGCCCGTCGCGGCGGCGCGCATGCGCGCATGCCTCGACGCGCGCACGGCCAGGTTTGCTGCGTCTCTGGCGTCGTCGTAGATGACGGGGTCAGGTGTCGACGCGCGCACGGCGGGTTCAGGTGCAACGTGCGCCGGGGTGGGCTGCTGTCCAGTTGCTGCGCCCGCATGATCCAGGCGTTCTGTGGGGAAGAGGGAGGGTTGCACGCTGCTGCGAGCGCACTCGCGCGCTACAGGCGGCCACTCCTTGCGATAACATGTTCATGACTGCAATGTGCGTGTGGGCAGCGTGCGCAGGCGATGAGGCATATGCGATGATGGTGAGCTGGCGAGTGAAACAATCGAAATGTATCAAGAACCAAGAAGGACAAAACAAGTATGTGCTGCAAGCTGCCACGCAGATCAGCCCAATGACTCGCTCGCTATCTTGCACGCTGCTGACGCGGAGGTCACTAGTAGAGCGGAGCCACTGCGCCTCCTGGCGCCAACGTCGCCGTCTGTCATTTGCCACCACCGTTTCCGCCATTTGCAGTGTGTGCGGGACATTCCTCGCCCGCCCCCGTTTTGGTTGCGCTACTGGAGCTGCACGCAGGCGGGAGTTTTCTGCTTGGCAAGAACCGCGCAAGTCAGGCGCGCTATTCGTTGCTTGCTATTGGCTACGCGCCCAGCAGCGCCGCCACCGTTGTCGTGCGCTGCAGCGCCGCCACCGCCAACTGCAGCGCGCGCGTGACCTCGCCCGGCACACCGCTCCCGTGCGCGCCACTAACCCCTTGCCCGCTCGGCATACCGCCGCCCCCCTGCACGCCAGGCGCCCCACCGCCCCCCTGCACGCTAGGCGCCCCAACGCCCCCCTGCAAGCTAGGCACGCCACCGGCCCCTTGTCCGCTCCGTACACCACCGCCCCCCTGCATGCCCATTGGCTGCCCGCCCGGCTCGCCACCGCCTGCATGCCCGCTAGGCACGCCACTGACCCCCTGATCTTGCATGCCCCTCGGCAGCTCACAGTCCCACGGGGGCAGGCCGCACAGGTTGTTGGGCGGGCAGCTCACTCGAGACACGGGCTGGATGCCACGGAGGCTGCAAGGTGTGTGTGTGTGTGTGCGTGTGTGTGTGTATGTGTGTGTGTGTGTGTGTGTTGGGAGGACGGCCTCATGTAACACTTGGTTGGTTGGTTGTGTTGGGGGGAGGTCTGCTTGTGTGTGTGTGTGTGTGTGTGTGTAGTGTGTGTGTGTGGCTGGCTGGCTGGGCGGGCTGCTCACGTGAGACACGGGCTGGATGCCACGGAGGCTGCAAGTGTGTGTGTGTGTGTGTGTGTGTGTTGGGGGGGCGTGTATATTTGTGTGTGTGTGTGTGCTTTTGTGTAGGGCGTGTGTGTAGGGTGGGGTGGGGGGTGGGTGTGGGGCTGGCTGGGCGGGCAGCTCACGCGAGACACGGGCTGGAGGCTGCGGAGGCTGCGTGTGTGTGTGTGTGTGTTGAGGGGAGTCTGTTTGTGTGTGTGTGTGCTTGTGTGTGATGATGATGATGGATCTTACAGTCTGTGTGACACCAGTAATGATGTATAAGACCGGTGTCGGCGCTAGCGCCCGACACCTTAAACTCAGTTTCAGTGGGAAACTGGCTGGCTACCTGGTAGGGGTGAGGGTAAACCCCCACACGCGCGCACGCACTGGACCTAGACAGGACACTGGGCCCCCAGATCCACCCTATACCACCCAGGTAGTACAGCAACGCATTGTTGGTGTGCGCCTGTGTTCTACTACTAGTCCCGCCGCCGCCATTGGCTCCAGCAATCTCCTCCATGCCCGCCAGCAATCTCCTCCACGCCCGCCAGCAATCTCCTGTATGCCCGCCAGCAATCTCCTCCATGCCCGCCAGCAATCTCCTGATGCCCGCCAGCAATCTCGTCCATGCATGGGCGCCGCCATGCGATCTCCATGCGCCGCGCCGCGCTCCATGCGCGCCAGCACCCGTACCACCCGCCTCATTCCCGTTCTTTAGCCATTCCCCGTGACACCTATGGCTGATCCTTGTTCCGCCGTCCCCTTTGGCATCTGTAACCCGTATCCTCTCCCTGTAGCCTCATTCCCCGTTCTTAACCGCCATCTCCATTATGGTGCCCGCCCGCTGGTGGGGCCTCGCCTCGCCCCATGCCGCACGGCTAGTGTATTGATTGCTGCGCCATCTATAATCTGCGCCTTGGGGCAGGGAACCCCTGCGCCACAACCTCCTCACAAAGCCTAGCCGCATGTGCCTCGCTTCCCATGTTTCTCAATTTCTCGCCATCCGCTTCCATGCTGCCGCCTGCAATCTCCTCCACGCCCGCGAGCAATCTCCTCCATGCCCGCCAGCAATCTCCTCCATGCATGCACGCGCAGAGCGCCGCCATGCAACCCCCATGCGCCGCGCGCGCCATGCGTGCGCCGCGCCCGCCAGCTCCCGTAGCCTCATTCCCCGTTCTTTACCCATGCGCCATGACGCATTAGCCTTGTCCGCCGTCCCCTGGCATGCATAACCCGTAGCCTCATCCCCGGTAGCCGCATTCCCCGTTCTTAGCCGCCATCTCCATTATGGTGCCCGCCCGCTGGTGGGGCCTCGCCTCGCCCCATGCCGCACGGCTGGTGCATCGATCGCGTCGCCATCTAATAATCTGCGCCTTGGGGCAGGGAACCCCTGCGCCGCAACCTCCTCACAAAGCCTAGCCGCATGTGCCTCGCTTCCCATGTTTCTCAATTTCTCGCCATCCGTCTCTCTCTTCCATCCAGGCACAGTAAACCATTAGGGGCCGCAATCTGCTTGAGTTCCGATCGTTGTGAGAGGGGGTGCATGCTCGCCGCAATTCTCGCCATCGTGCATCGTGCTCTCCATCGTACCGCTGCCCCATCTGCCACATAGCCTCGCCCCATCAGGACCAGTTCATCAGTAGCGCTGTGCGTCACAGCCGCTCAGGGTAAATTTCCAGATTTTCAGCCGCCCAGTACCAAGCGCAGTTGTCCCGGTTGTCCGCCATCGAGCGGCGCCAGGGCGGGAGCCCCTGGCGAAGAGCTTATGAACTTAACATGGTAACTGTAACTGTAACTGTACGCACCCACACAGTCTCTCCCTCCCTGTGTAGGTTGTGTGGGTGTTTAGGTGGGTGTGGGGCTGGCTGGGCGGGCAGCTCAAGCGAGACACGGGCTGGATGCCACGGAGGCTGCACGCGCGTGTGTGTGTGTGTGTGTGCGTGTGCTTGTGTGTAGGTTGTAAGGGTGGGTGGGTGAGTGTGGGGCTGGCTGGGCGGGCTGCTCACGCAAGACACGGGCTAGAGACTGCGGAGGCTGCGAGTGGGTGTGGGTGTGGGTGTGTGTTGGGGGGGGGGGTCTGCTTGTGTCTGTGTGTGCTTGTGTGTAGGTTGTGTGGGTGGGTGGGCAGGCGCACAGGTTGTCTTGACGGGCAGCTCTCGCGAGACATGGGCTGGATGCCACGGAGGCTGCAGTGTGTGTGTGTGTGTGTGTGTGTGTGTGTTGAGGGGGGCGTGTATATTTGTGTGTGTGTATGTGTGCGTTTGTGTAGGGCGTGTGTGTGTGTGTGTGGTGGGGGGGGGACGGGGCTGGCTGGGCGGGCAGCTCACGCGAGACAGGGGCTGGATGCTGCGGAGGCTGCAAGGGCGCGTGTGTGTGTGTGTGTGTGTGTGTGTGTGTGTGTGTTATGTGTATGTGTGTGTGTGTGCGTGCTGGGGGAGGGTCTGCTTGTGTGTGTGTGCGTGCTTGTGTGTAGGTTGTGTGAGTGTGTGGGTGAGTGTGGGGCTGGCTGGACGGGCAGCTCACGCGAGACACGGGCTGGAGGCTGCGGAGGCTGCAGGTGTGTGTGTGTGTGTGCATGGGGGGGGTCTTCGCGTGTGTGTGTGCTTGTGCGTACGGGTGGGTGGGTGGGTGGGGCGGCGGACAGGCAGAGGGTAGGCGACTAACCACACTCAGCGCTACCCCGTCCCCCCACTCCACCCACCCACCCACCAGTTGGTAAAATATACGCCTCGCGCCATCAGCCTGCGGCTGCCGCTGCCCCCCCCCCCCAAAACAAAACACACAAACCCATCCACCCACCAGTTTGTCAAAAACGCCTCGCGCCACCCGCCCAAATCAGCCGCCGCCGGCGCCGCGCGCGTCACCGCCATTCCCATTGACTCTGCCGCTTGCAGTACACACATACACACACACACCCTCGCCCGCCCACCAGTTGGTAAAAAATACCTCGCACCACCCGCCCGCGTCAGCCGCCATGCTCACCCCCATCACACACACACACACACACACACACACATGCCCACCCACCAGTTCGTCAGAAATGCCTCACGCCACCCGCCCAAATCAGCCGCCGCCGGCGCCACGCGCGTCACCGCCATCCCCATTGACTCTGCCGCTTGCAGTACACACATACACACACACACACTCGCCCGCCCACCAGTTGGTAAAAAAATACCTCGCACCACCCGCCCGCGTCAGCCGCCATGCTCACCCCCATCACACACACACACACACACACATGCCCACCCACCAGTTAGTCAGAAATGCTTCGCGCCACCCGCCTGAATCAGCCGCCGCTGGCGCCACGCGCGTCACCGCCTTCCCCGTTGACTCCGCCGCCTGCAGTACACACACACACACACACACACTCGCCTACCTACCAGTTGGTCAAAAACGCCTCGCGCCACCCGCCTGCATCTGCCGCCATGCCCACCTCCCTCTCACACACACACACACACACACACACACACACACACAAACACACACACACACACCAGTTTGTTAGAAACGCCTCGCGCCATCCGCCCGCGTCAGCCGGTTGCCGGCGCCGCACGCATCACCATCAACCCCATTAACCCGGCCGCTTGCAGCACACACACACACACACACACACACACACACACACACACACACACATGTGCGTCCACCCACCAGTTCGTTAGAAACGCCTCGCGCCAGCTGCCTGAATCAGCCGCGGCCGGCGCCGCACGCATCACCGTCAACCCCATTGACTCTGCCGCTTGCAGCACACGCGCGAGCAGGATGCCGGGCAGTGCGGGGTCCGATGGGCCGGCGGTGAAGAGGGCGTGGCCGGGCTGGCCATCTGGACGCGCTGCGATTGGTGTGTGTGTGTGTGTGTATGTGTGCATGTGTGTGTGTGTGTGTGTGTGAAGGATGCCGGGCAGTGCGGGGTCCGATGGGTCTGCGGTGAAGAGCGCGAGGCCTGGCTGGTCGTCGGGACATGCTGCGAGCGTGGTGTGTGTGTGTGTGTGTGTGTGTGTGCGTGTGTGTGTGTGTGTGCATGTGTGTGTGTGTGTGTGTTTGTGGTGAAGACGCGACGTGCACAAGACGCAATATACGTAAGAGGATGGTGCCACGATGCAAATGTTGGTCACGAGCACCTCGAGGATGCCTCCCCTGATGTGGCTGCCAGCATCAGCCCATCCACCTTGCCTCCCCCCCCCACACACACACGCACACGCATGCACCCACCCACCCACACGCACACACACACACCTGCCACGACGCAGAAGTTAGTAACGAGCCCCTCCAGGATGCCCCCACTCCCTTGCGTCTACAAGCAGCAGCATGTCCACTTTGCTCTACACACACACATGCACACACGCATGCACACGCACACACACACACACACACACACGCACGTGAAATGGCCACGTGTGAGGATGGCCCCAGTTGGCCAAATTCGTGCGTGAGGATGGGGGAGAGAGTGTGTGTGGCAAAAGGAGGTTTGGCCAGCTTGCTTTCGCCATTCGCCACACACACGCGCACACCCACCTGCCGCGACGTAAACAATTGATCACGAGCCCCTCCAGGATTCCCCCACCCTTGCGACTGCAAGCAGCAGCCCGTCCACCCTGCCCCCCCCCCCTCCCCCCCACACACATAAACATACACGCACACACACACACACACACGCACACGCACACACACGCGCACGCACGCACGCACACGCACACGCACGCACACACACCTGCCACGACGCAAACGTTGGTCACGAGCCCCTCCAGGATGCCCCCCCCTCCCCCACACACAAAAACAAACACACACATACACACACGCACTCACACCCACCCACGGCGGCGGCATGGCCGTGTGTGAGGATGGCCCCAATTGGCAAAACAATGCGCGTGAGGATGGGGTAAAGGGGTGGGTGGGTGGCAAAAGGATGGCAAGGAGACATGCTTTTGCCATTGGGGAGAAGGCTCGGGGCTCTCCCCCCCTCACTGTCGACCCCACACCTATTCGCCGATTTGCCACCCACCCACCCACGTACACACACACCTGCCACGACGCAGAAGTTGGTCACGAGACCCTCCAGGATGCTCCCCCTTGCGTCTGCAAACAGCATCCTGTCCCCCCCCCCCCCACGCACGCACGCACACACACACACACGCACGCACACACCTGCCACGACGCAAAAGTTGGTCACGAGTCCCTCCATGATGCCCCCCCTGTCGTCTGCCAGCAGCAGCTCGTCAACGCCCGCCGGCCGCAACGCCTGGGCCAAGAGTGTGTATGAGGGGAAATAGGGTGGCGTATGTGTGAGGGGAAATAGGGTGGCGTATGTGGGGAAAGAGGGTTGACATCGAGGGGGGGGGCTGGTCGCGCAGCAGGCGTGGCTGCCGGAGATGCTGGGAGGGAGGGCGCAAGGTGCGGTGAGTGTGCGTGTGTGTGTGTGTGCGTGTGTGTGCGTGCGTGCGTGCGTGCGTGTGTGTGTGTGTGTGTGTGTGTGTGTGTGCGTGTGTGTGCGTGCGCATGCGTGTGCGTGGAGGGGGGGGAGCAGTGTTCCGGCTCTCCCTTCCCCCGCACCTAGCTTTTAAGGAGAAACGCCCCTACATGAGACGTGGACAGCGTAATTATGCCCTCCGAGAGCTGGGCACTCAATTATGCCCCCACACACACACCACCACCCCACGCACACACACCGCGTCCCATCCGCTCCAGTGTTTCCGCTAGCCAACCCGCAACCCAACAAAGTGAGCTTCCGGGTTGAGGTTGGCCGATTTGGGCTGGCGCGTCGGGTTGAGATTTTGCGAAGTTCGGCCCGAAAAGTGTGATAAATGACATTCTCCCGCAAGGAATCGCCTCCGTCGGGTTGAGATTGGGGAGTGAGCCGTGAGGCCCGGGTTGAGCCATCATTTCCTCAAGATCCTTAGTGGAACCACTGATCCGCTCCCTCCACCCACCCACCTCGACCCCCCGCCGCTCCACCATCCAGTCCGAGTACTTTGCGTGCGCGACCGCAGCACGCCGCGGCGGCCCTACCACCGCCGCGTGGATGCCAACGCTCGGGGGAGGAGGGGAGTAGCCCTTGCAGAACGCAAACACCGCGGGTGTGTGCGTGGGCGTGTGGTGGCTCGGGGTGGGTGTGGTGGGGCCGCCGCCGGGCGTTGCGTGTGGTCGTGGTGCGCAGCTGCAGTGCACGTAGAGCATGGCGGCGGGTGAGGCGGCCGCATGGGGCAGGTCGCCGTACGCGCGCGCGGCCGCGCCCGCGCGCGCCCTCACTACCGCGAGCAGCTCTGCTGCTGCTGCTGCTGCCTCGCTGCCTGTGCTGCCCGTGGATGCGACTGTACTCCCACTGCTGTCGCCGCTGCTGCTGCCAGCCAGGATATACAAAGACCTGCGTGTGTATGGGTGGGCTTGTGTGGGGGGGGGGGGGCGTTTGCCTCCTCCTGGGCCTGGGCAGAGGCCTGCCTACGTGCCATGCAGCGCCATGCAGCGCCATGTGCTTGCCTGACCAGCCTCGCCTCATGAAGTTCCCAGTCCACCACCGCCAGCTCGCCATCACGATACACGACCAGCGCGGTGGTGTAGGCGCCGTTGGGGCGGCCGGCCAACAATGTGAGCGATGCCGATGGGCCCTCCACAACTCGCACCTCGCCACTTTCGTCCACGACAGCGGCCACGTCGGTGGCTGCCCCCATTGGACCCCTCCCCCCTCTAGGCACGCGTGTGATCAGCTGGCGAGGCCGTGTGCTTGTTTCGAAAGCCCTGGTTAAAAAAACTCAAAACCCAGGGTTCAGGGTTCAAGGTTCAGGGCCTGAGGGTTAGGGGTTCATAGAGGTGAACACACAAAAACCGTGCAGTGTAACCTATGGGGCCCGAATGCAACAGCAAGGCTCCAGAAACCTGAGTCAGTAGATGCAGGTGGGGGCAAACACCCACGACGCACGCACACCCACCCACCCTCCCGCACCCGCCCGCCCGCCCGCACGCACAAACGCACACACGCTGAAGATCCGTGTGCGCTTCACATGGAGTTGTATGGATTCTTGCCTTGCGGTCGGTTCCCATAAAGACGCTGCTTCCGGAACTTACGAGCAGTGATCGCGGGGAAAAGGGAGATAGTGTTGGGAGAACGCGCAGACATACCACCGAGTGTTACACACGCCGCAACTCCTTACATCCTCCTCAACGCCTCCAACTTCTCCACTTCTCAACTATTAGGGCCTCTGTAATGCCCTCACCGCCAATGGTAGTCAGCCTCATTAGGCAGCTCCCTCCCCAGGGCACTGGACACTCTCAACCCTCACTCACGCCTCAGGGGGGGCAGACACCGTGCACCACCGGCTGGACTGCGACCCACATCGCGCCCTGCTCGTCCGGCGTGCACCCCGCGTGCCCGGTGTGCGCCTGTCGCCAAGCCTCGCTCGCAGCGGGGCCCCAGGGCTCGCTGCGCTGAGAAACCTCCAGTCGATGTAAAACGTGTTGTCGTTGCCCGACACTCTTGGTTGTTGGCCTTGTTCTTGAAGCAGGAAGAGATGGTGACGAGCGCGTCCAACATGGCGCGGTGTGCGTACTGCATTGCCTGGAACGCGTCGAGGGTGTAGTGGTGGCCCCCCTCTCCTGGCATCGTGCCCCGCACTGCCGACTATGGTGCTGCACATCAGCAGGCAGGTAGCTGCACACACCGCCGCACGGAAAGATCTTGGTGAGTGCGCGATGCATGCAGCGCAGGTGCCCACGCCGCGTCGTGTTTCACGGCTCCTGCTGCTGCCGCGCGATAGCCACGCCCACGACGGCGTCGTTGAGGAGCTGCGGCACGCGCGCGAGCGCAGCATACTCGCGGATGATGCGTGAGATGACGGGGCGGCGGGGCAGGTTGAAGCCCTCGGCACCAAACTCGAGCAGCAGGCGGATGTACTCGTCGCGCACGTCGACGGGCCAGTTGTCTCTGAGCGGGCCCACGCGATTCTCATCTTCCTCATCGCCTGAGTCTGACTCCGCGTCCACCCCGACCAGTACCTCCATCACCTTGGTCATGTGTGCCTGCTGGGCGTCTCCCGGCAGTGGATCTGCTGCGACACGGCGCAGCAGGAGCAGCAGGGGAGCGAAGGGGCACGCGGAAGATCGGTATCTGTTGCAAGCAAAAACCGCGGCCGCGATGAGCGCAGACTACCCGAGCCCGTCCGACGCAGCACTACCAAACGCCAGCATCACTGGTGGGTCAGAAGATGGGTGGTCGAGCAGGAAGCGCATGGCTTCCACGCGGCCCCAGTAAGCAGCCCGCATGATGGACGTGTGGCCATTCTCCTTTGTTTGATTCATCATTGCGGCTGGGTCGGCAGACGGATGGTCGAGCAGGAGGCGCATAGCGGGCACATGTCCTTCCTCTGTAGCATATATGAGAGATGTCCAGCCACGGTTGTCTGCGTGCATCAGGACTGCAAGGGGCAGGTTGGCAGCGTCGAGCAGCCTCTGCATGCCAATCACATCTCCCCTCTCAGACGCCCACCTCAGCTCACGCCCGGCCTTCGAAACCAGACGTGCCATTTTGATGTTATGGTGGTGGTTTCTAGCCGTTCATGTCGCCATGCCCACATTTGTGTGGGGGAGTGATGTCTCCCATTCGAACGGGGAGTGATGTCTCCCATTCGAACGTCGACACTGTTCGACGACCGTTCACGCCTGCCAACCGTGGCCACGTTATGATGCTGCGGCCTGGGCTGGGCTGTTCATTCCGTCGCCTCAACTTCCCAGAGAGAGAAAGAGAAGCTTCGCACAACAAGCTTCACACAACGCAACAACGCCTGATGTCGTGCCCAAGCAACGCTGCCGCCGGTCCGTGGGCGCATGCAAGCATCGCAGTGCCAGATGACTGCTCTTCTGGGTGTGCGCGTACCCGGGTCCC
>VFSX01000121.1:295000-300000 GCA_016618255.1 Chlamydomonas sp. UWO 241
GCGCAGCCGGTTGCCCTTGCGGTTTCGGCGACGGTTGAGCGAGTCGCACACGGCCTGCGTGGGGGAGTGGTGTGTGCGTGTGCGTGTGCGTGTGCGTGTGCGTGTGCGGTCGATTTTACAGTCTGTTGGATGCACACACGTGCGTGTTTGTGTGTGTGTGTGCGTGTGTGTGTGTGTGTGTCGTAGCGCGGCCGGTTGCCCTTGCGGTTGCGGCGGCGGTTGAGGGGGTCACACACGGCCTGCGTGTGTGTGTGTAGGGCTCCAAATTATAATATTACTCTGATTTTTCAATATTATATAATATTATTTATAATATATAATATTGTATTTATGCCATATGTTTTGACTGGCTGGGTGTACGGACCTGAAACGTGGTGTGTGTGTTCATCCCACCCTTCTAAGCAACTTTGGCCTTTGGGACGTTTCAAAACTCAGGTTTGCTTACATTGCAGAACAGAAGAAAACAGGCAGGTGTGGCACGCGATGTGGCGCGCGGTGTGGCGCACGGTGCCCCCCCCCAAACCTCTGTACTCTGCTGGCGGGCAGCATGCAACACACCTTTCATGGCCAGTGGGGCGTTCCACAACTCGCTCTTGCTTAGATTTCAGATAGGCAGAGAACAAGCAGGTGTGGCGCGCGGTGTGGCACGCGGTGCACACGCCCTCCGCCCCCCCTCCCTCCACTAACCCCCCTGAGCCCTGCTGGTGGGCAGCATGCATGCAGAGTGGCTAGGTGACAAGCGCAGGGCCAGTTGTCTATATGAGATGGGGACCAATGTGAGATGGGGTAATCGCCCCCCCTTGAAGGTTGTGCTGGACTCAAGGCCTGAGGGTGACCTTGGGCCGGAGTTTTGTGCTAAGTGCCAACTCAAAGGGGTGAAACCAACCTTCATGGATAGAGATGAAACTTGGAGCATTGGAATGCCCTTGATGAGCACAAACCAACATGTCGAGTGACATATGGCTGATTTTGGGTGCAAGTAGTGGGCAACTGCGATCTCCTTATCGTATTATTAGTGTGGGGGCGGTATTATAGTGTGGACACAGGAAAACACACCCCTAGTGCATCTTCTGTGCATGGGGGGTGCTGGATTAGCTATGCCAAGGCCTGCATATGTCCACCAGAGCATGCCTGTACGACAGCAGACTGCAAGGCGGCCGTTTGGGGCATTTGAGAGATTTATAATACCCCCAAAATACAAATATTATACAAATATTATATAATATTAGGTATTATATAATAGACTGGAGCCCTATGTGTGTGTGTGTGATGTCAATTTTTCAGTCCGTCGGATGCACGAGTGTGTGTGCGTGCGTGTGCGTGTGTGTGATGTGGCGGCGGTGGAGGGAGTCAAACAAAGGCTGCGCGGGAGAGTGGGTGTGGGCTAGGGACGCCCGCGTGTGTGTGTGTGTGTGTGTGTGTGTGCGTGTGTGTGCCTGTCTGTGGTTGTCTGGTTGTTTGTGTGCTCTTCACGATGAGCACAATGTCGCTGTCATCGCCCCGTCGTGCATGCATGCATGTGTATGTATCCATCTGTCTGTTGTCTGTCTGTCTGTCTGTCTGTCCGTCCGTCCGTCTGTCTGTCTGTCTGTCTGTCTGTCTGTCTGTCTGTCTGTCTGTCTGTCTGTCTGTCTGTCTGTCTGTCTGTCTGTCTGTCTGTCTGTCTGTCTGTCTGTCTGTCTGTGTGTCAAGTTTTTGTGTCGCGCACCTGCACAATGTCGCTCGCCGTCATCGCCCCGTCGTGCGCCCCGCTGCTCGCAGTCTCCCGGTCGTGCGAACCGTTGAGGCACAGGATCTTGGGCACTGGACGGCTCGCGACGAGCTCACCCATGCCCTCTAGGCAGATGATGGGGCAGATGGACGTGTAGAGCGAGCCCATGCCTGGGGGGTGAGGGGCAAGGATGGTTGAAGAAGGGGCAAGCATGTGTGCATGCGCTTGAGGGGGCGTCAGCATGTGTCAATCTATGCCCTCTAGGCAGATGACGGGGCAGATGGGTAGAGCAAGCCCATGCCTGGGGGGGGAGGGGCAAGGATGGTTGAAGAAGGGGCAAGCATGTGTGCATGCACTTGAGGGGGCGTCAGCATGTGTCAATCTATGCCCTCTAGGCAGATGACGGGGCAGATGGGTAGAGCAAGCCCATGCCTGGGGGGGGAGGGGCAAGGATGGTTGAAGAAGGGGCAAGCATGTGTGCATGCACTCGAGGGAGTACCAGCATGTGTCCTGGGGGGAAACTGTGGGGTCGAATCCCGGGAATTCAGCTCCAAAAAGTGTGAAATCGACAAGTTTCACACTTTTCCGCAATAATCGTCTCATTCCGGGGCCGTTTCGGCACATTCCCTCCAACGTTGCGGGTGCACAGGACAGGTAGATCACCACTGCCACCCACCATCACCACCAATCTCATCACCTCCCTCCCTCCCTGCCGAGACCAGAGAGAGCAGAGGTCAAGGGTGTCAAATCTCTGAATCCCGTTACCGTTAAGTTGACCGGACCCACCCACCGTAAATGAGCGCGTCGGCGCGCTCCATCTCGTTTAGGACCCGCGTGTTGACTTTAGGCGACACCTCGTGCTCCCGCCCGCTGTGGTGGTTGTTGGGTGCACATGTGGTGTGTGTGTGTGTGTGTGTGTGTGTGTGTGTGTGTGGTGGGGGGGGGGAGCGTGTGAAGGGGCGGCGGTGGCAACACCTCGTGCTCCCACCCGCCGCGGTGTTTTGCTGCACATGTGGTGTGTGTGTGTGTGTGTGTGTGTGTGTGTGTGTGCGTGCGTGCGTGTGTGTGTGGTGGGGGGGGGGAGCGTGTGACGGGGCGGCGGTGGCAACACCTCGTGCCCCCGCCCGCTGCGGTGTTTTTGTGCAAGTGTGTGTGGGGTGTGTGGGTGTGGGGGGGCGTGGGGAGGCGGTGGTGGTGGTGGTGGTGGTGGTGGCGACGCTGCGGTGGTGGTGATGGTGTTGCCCTTGTCAGCCGGGGTTTAGGGAATAGAGATTCAAAGGGTCTGCAAGGGCAGCGAATTCAGGGTTACAGTTTCACGCGTACGTGTCCAGTACGTGTTGACGGTTTCAGTCTGCCCGCCTTCCCTCGCCAGTCAGGGTCGGATGCCGATGATGTGTTCAGCCTGTGTGATGTCACACAGGCGGTGTCCACCACTGATCATGGATGATACTGTCGTGTTTGATGCACCTGAAAGGCAGCGTATTCGACCTTGCTCGGCGCATCGCGTCGGATCACTATAGACCCCCCCCCCCAAAAAGTAGCTGGCTACTGGTGGTGGGGGCCTAGTGGTTCTGGGCAAGACCTAGACGGGCACTGGGCCCCCAGCTCCACCCTCCTCCCCGCGGAATTCACAAGCCCAGGAGCATGCCCCCCTAATGATAGAGGGAGGGTGGGTTGTCCCGGATTAGGGACACCTTTTCCTCTTTTTTTTCCTGCATGCAATGGCTGCCGCACTGAGTCCCATCTGACGAGGGTGGGCACGTTTGAAAGCTGACACGTGAGGCTATCTGCTGGTGTTCTTAGACTGTTAAAATTCGAACCCTGGCGATTGTTGGGGGAGCCCAAACTTGGGGGAAACCTAGACCTCCCCCCTGAGCGGCAGTGATTTGGTCACGGGTTTCTTGCAGTTTCAGTCATCGCCCACCTTCCCCAGTGATTTCCTTTACATGATTTATAATTAATTATTCCACAGCCGGGTTTTGCTTTGACCGCGTTGACCGTTGACCTCACGTTGACTGTTTGTCCTCACACATCAGTCATTTGAGAGCTCTTGACGAGCTCTGTCTGGCGGGCTTGTCCGACTACTAATCCACCGAATGGGTCGAGCTGTGTTCAAGGTCAAAGTACAGCCGGGATACAGCCAAATGGCTGTGGACAGCCGAAAAGGAAAGTACTGACCTTCCCTCACTCGAGAGATAGAACACCCTTCGGACGGGCGATGGCAGCAAGTTGTAGTTGCAGCTCTTGTCGACGGTGAACACCGCGCTCTCATCAACACTGCTGCTGCTGCTGCTGCTGCTGCCAGAGTCGAAGCAGTGCGCCTGCGTGTGCGTGTGTGTGTGTGCTTGTGTGCGCGTGTGTGTCTGTGTGTGTGTGTGTGCTGTGTGTAGACCATTGCCGGCAGCGTGTTTTGTCGACAGTACCACGCTCTCATCAACACTGCTGCTGCTGCTGCTGCCAGAGTCGGGGCAGTGTGCCTGTGTGTGTGTGTGTGTGTGTGCCTGTGTGTGTGTGCGTGCGCGTGTGTGTGTGTGCGTGTGTGTGTCTTGTGGACACACACACCATGCGGTCCGAGCACACACCAACACTACCGAGGCAGTGCCAAGGGCCAGCTGACCTGAGGCGGGTGGCTGATCTGGTTCTGCCCACGCAGACACGTGCGCGCACGTGTGTGGGGGGAGGGGCATGTATATGTGTGTGTGTGTGTGTGTGTGTGTGTGTGTGTGTTCATGCCTGACGTGAGGCGGGGGGCTGATCTGTTTATGCCCGTGTGCCACGTGCACGTGTGTGTACATGTGCGTGTGTGTGTGTGTGCGCGTGTGTGTGTGTATGTACGTGCAATCAAGAGAGGCCCGCCCCTGACCTGAGGCGGGTGGCTGATCTGGTTCTGCCCGCGCAGACACGTGCCGTCCTCGAGCTCTGCGCCAAGAGTGATGCGCTCCTCGGTGCAGATAGCGGGGAGGACCTGTGCGCGCGTGTGTGTGGGGATCACATGTGTGTGCGTGTGCATGTGTGTGTGTGTGTGTGTGCGTGTGTGTGAGTGATGCGCTTATTGGTGCAGATCACGGGGAGGACCTGTGTGTGTGTATGTGTGTGTGTGAGTGTGTGTGTGTGTGTGCCACATGCAGTGCGTGCGTGTACGACACCCCCCCACCTGTGAACCTTCTGGCAGCCTCGTCATGCGCGATAACAGGAAGACCGCACGCATATGTGTGTGTGCGTGTGCGCGTTTGAGTGTGTACATATGCCACATGTGTGTGTGTGTGTCTCTTTCTCTCATTCTCTGCCT
>VFSX01000121.1:312500-377500 GCA_016618255.1 Chlamydomonas sp. UWO 241
ACACACACACACACACAGCCCATGTCAGCCGCTGGCGCCGCGTCCCTCCCATCCGGCGCGCCCACTTCTGCCGGTGCCGGCGCCAGCAGCAGTGCGCAGGCAGCAGCGCACGCTGCGGGCGGGAGGCGCGTGGATGCGGAGAGGCTGGGTGGAGGGGGGCCTGAGGGCAGCTGGACGCTGGCGCTGCTGGATCCTGAGGTGTGCGGTTTGTGTGGGAAGGAGATGTGAAGAAGGGGAGGGATGGGGGGGGGGGAGGGAGGAGCAGAGAGAGGAAGAGAGGGAGTGGGTGGGAGAGGGGGAGGGGGAGCAGGGGTTCCTGAGGGCAGCTGGACGCTGGCGCTGCTAGATCCTGAGGTGGAGTTGCACACACACCGGCGCGCATGCACACACGCACACACACACATTCACACTCACGCACACTGGGCAGGTTGGGCGGGACAACCCGGCAGAGCTCAAGTCGCAAAAGCTGGAGCGCACGCTCACGCGCGGAACGATTGACCGCGACCTCAAGCCAAATAGGTGTGGGGTTGTGTGGGGGTGTGTGGGGGGCAGTTAGGACCTATTTGGGAGGCTTCGCATAATAGCTCTCCTTTTTGCATTGGGACTACACGTTGGCAGGCAGCTGGCTGGTGGCTACCACCCCTCACAAGTAGTTGTTAGGGCCAGAACTGGACTTGGGTCTAGGCGGTGGTACTAGGCCTAGAGGTAGTCTTCGTTGGAAAGCCGATTTAGCTGTAACTGTAACTGTGTAGGGGGGGAGGGGGCAGTTGATGGTGGGCTTTACAGTCATGAAGGACGCAACTAACCCCTACCACATTCCCAACGCCTGAGGCGGCGCCTTAGGCGGCGCGTTTACTTGCGTGGAGCAGGCGGCGCTTTAGGCGCGCCGATCGCCTGAGGCGCCGCCTGAGGTGCACCCCTGATCGCCTCAGGCGCCGCCTTAGGCATCGCCCCGACCGCCGCAGGCGCCACCCCGACCGCCGTAAGCGCCCACCACCGCCTTAAGCGCACCCCCGACCGCCTGAGGCGCTGTGACCGCATTAACTTGCGCGGATCAGACGATGGGGCTGTGGTAGGGAACAGTCATGAAGGACGCACCTTCCAGGCAACAGATTCGACTTTGCTCGGCGTACAAAGCCCAAGCAATCCGACAGGTGTCTGGGTACTGGTGGTGGGTTGGGGCCTAGCCGGCTTCCTAGCTAGGGGGTTGGGACGTTGGACTCAGTGCACCCTGCGGCGTGCAGTGCGTGTTTAGTTGGGGGTGTTTGAAAACTCGCTGAGGCATAATGATGATGCTGTTGCATTTTACAGTGTTAAGTTTTTTTGCAAAGTTTAGGGTTTTCGCATAGGCAATGATGATGCTGATGGATTGTACAGTCGTGTGTGACGCACCGACAGGCAACGTATTCGACCTTGCTCGGCACCCGAGCGCTAATACAGCACCCGAGCGCTAATACAGTGCAGCACTCGCGTCCCCACAAGGGACCTAGGAGGGGCCGTTTTGGCACGACATTTTCAAATCCAAATTGCAGGGGTTACTGGCCGTTTCAGGTCAAACAAGATGTAGCACCTGAAAGGCCGCATCACCAGCTGTCCGTGGATGTCTTCATAATTGTCAGCAGCCCAGTATTTGAGTAGGCTCTGCGGGGGACAAAGTCCAAAGTGAGCGAATTTCCCCATGTCCTCCAGGGGCCTATCCTCGAATGGAATTGCCCCATGTCCTCCTAGGGGCTTGTCCTCGAATCCCAAGCCCCCCCCCCCCATTGCACCGCCATCCACTGCTATCACCCACATGCGCCTTCAACCTCCTTGACGCCTTCAGTGACGTGCGGCACCGCATCACCGTCATGCCCCCACCCACCCACCCACCCACCGCCACACAGCCACCACTCCCCCCCCCACGCACGCACACACACACACACGCACCCCCCCCTCTTGCCCCACAGTCACGAGCGCCGCTGCATCACCGCGGTGCTCTAGCTCCTACCCTCCCCTACACACACAATCGCCAACACAGCCAACGCTCACCAACACACGCACACACGCACCCCACCCCCCCATACACACAATACACACGCACACCCATCTTTGCCCACAGTGACGAGCGCCGCCGCATCACCGCCATGCTGCTCCCCACCCCCCACCCCACCCCTCACACACACCGCCACCACGCGCTCACCCCTCACCGCCCACACACACTCCACCCACCCCTCCCTCTTTTCCCACAGTGACGAGCGCCGCCACATCACCGACATGCTGAAGCTCCCCCCTAACCGCCACCCCAATCAACCCATCCCACCCCAGCCCCGTCGGTTGGCGCACAGCGATGTGCGCCGCCGCCACCACTGCCACCGCTGCTATTGACCCACACTTGCCGCATGCGTGCGCCCTTGCTCTCCTGTTCCCCTCAGTGAAGATCGCCGCCGCATGGCCGCCGTGCTGAAGCTCCCCCGCCCAACCGCCGCCACCCCACCCACCCCTCACTCTCTTCTCAAACAGAGACAAGCGTCGCCGTGCTTAAGCTCCCCCCCCCAACCGCCGCCACCCCATCCACCCCTCACTCTCTTCTCAAACAGCGACAAGCGTCGCCGCGTCACCGCGGTGCTCAAGTTCCCCCCCCCCCCCCCCCCCCACACACACAATCGCCACCACAGCCACCACAGCCAACGCTCACCAACACACGCACGCATGCACCCCCCCTCCATACACACAACACACACACACACACACACACACACACACACCTATCTTCGCCCACAATGACGAGCGCCGCCGCGTCACCGACGCGCTGCTCAAGCTCCCTCCCCTCCCCCCCCACACACACAATCGCCACCACAGCAAAAACTCACCAGCACATCCATCCCACACACACACACACATACACACATATCTTTGCCCACAGTCACGAGTGCCGCCGCATCACCGCCATGCTCCCCCCCACCCCACCCCACACACACACACCGCCACCACCGCCACCCCTCACCAACCCACGCACTCCCCCCCTCCCCGCAATGTTTCCCCACAGTGACGAGCGCCGCCGCATCACCGCCATGCTGCCCCCCTTCCACCCACCGCCACCGCAGCCACCCCTCACCACCCCACGCACCCCCCCTCCCTCTTTCCCTACAGTGACGAGCGCCGCCGCATCACCGCGGTGCTGAAGCTGCCCCCCAACCGCGCGCTGCACGCGGACGAGCGCTCGCTGCTGTGGCGCTTCCGCTACAGCCTCACGCAGGTGATTATGATTACTAGTGATGATGATGATGGTTTTTACAGTCGTGGGTGACGCACCTACTTTATTTGTCGATGCTTTATCGATTATTTGTCGATTATAACTTTGATTATCAGTCTCTCCTAAGTCTCTCCTAAGTCTCTCCTAAGTCCTCTCCTAAGTCTCTCCTAAGTCTCTCCTAAGTCTCCTAAGTCTCTCCTAAGTCTTATATGATCATGATGGGCTGTGCAGTGTCTGTCTGTGTTTGTGGGCTATCGGCTGGGTGATTCCCAACCAGCCAACCAGTCGCTGATGTGGCGCTTTGGCTACAGCCTCACACTGGTGATTGGTGATGATGATCATGATGGGCTGTGCGGATTCTTTGCGGTGTCTGTCTTTGTCCGTGGGCTATCGGCTGGGTTATTCCCACCCAACCAACCAGTCCCTGCTGTTGCGCTTCGGATACAGCTTCACACGGGTGATTGGCGATCATGATCATGGTGGGCTGTGCGGTGTCTGTCTGTGTCTGTGGGCTATCGGCTGGGTTCCCAACCAATCAACCCGTCGCTGCTGTGGCGTTTGCGCTACAACCTCACAGGTGATTGATGATGATGATGATGATGATGACGATGATAATTGTTGTTACAGTTGTGTGTGACGCACCTACTTTATTTTTCGACTATTTGTCGATTTTTTTGTATCGATTATCACTCTGATGATAGGTCTTATATGATCATGATGGACTGTGCAGTGTCTGTGTCTGTGTCTGTGGGCTATCGGCTGGGTTATTCCCACCCAACCAACCAGTCGCCGCTGTGGCGCTTGCGCTACAGCTTCACACGGGTGATTGGTGGTCATGATCATGATGGGTTGTGCAGTGTGCCTGTGCTGCGCTTGAGCGAGTGGGTTGGTGGGAGGGTGGGTGGGAGGGAGAGAGAAGGTGGGTAGAGGGAACGAGGAAGTGGGTGATGATGATGATGATGATGGTGATGGATTTTACAGTCGTCTGTGACACACCTACAGGCAGTGTATTCGACCTTGCTCGGCGTATAGCGCCCGAGCACTACAAACGAGGGACTGGCTACTGGTGGTGGGGGGCGAGTGCTTCGGGGCTGGACCTAGACAAGGCACTCGGCCCCCAGATCCAACTTCCTCCCTGTGGGGGCACGGCCGGGGTTCACAGGCCTGCGGAATCGCGCGCCCTAGACCTCCACCGTAGCACAGCAAAAACGTATGTGCAGTCTTGCCCTCTGGGTAGGCGTTGTGTAGGTAGGTGGTAGGTGGTGGGGGCAGGTGCGTGGGTAGGGCCCATGCGCAACTGTGGTGCCTCCACCCGCTGCTGCCCTACTGATGACGATGATGGATGTTACAGTCAGGGACACCTCTAAAGGCGTATAAGACCGTGCTCGGCGCGTATGGCCCGAGCACCTTACTGAGATGGCTGGCTGTTGGTGGTAGGGAACCCCAACTCTGTAAAGAGCGTGGGCGCACCCCTAGGTCCCCTACCGCAGCGGCAGCAAACGCTTGTTGAAGTCGGTGAGCGCATGTTGGGAAACGGAAACGCAGGGCAGGTTCGTCGCCAATCGCCAAAAGAGCCACCCCCCGTGGGGAGAAAGGCCAAGACGTGGCCGAAAAAGATTTCCAGCCAGGTCGCAACCTCTAACGTGTTAAGGGGTTTTCTAACTGGGACTTCAACCAGCATTCACAGGATTCTCAACCTGTTACCCTTAATCCGGCTCTGAGCAGAAGCTGACCCCTTGTTGTTGCACCGAGCACGACATTGGACGTGTCGCAGGCCCCCCCCCCTGCTGAAGGGGGGAGGCACAGAAGGACTCGGTGAGGGGCACATCCCTAAGCTAACTACCTAGAAAGGGGCTGGAAAAGACGGTCAGTAGTGACCAATAGTGTGGGATTTGGTAATAGGTTAGAGAGCAAGCTTGCCCCCCGGTTATAGCGGATAAATATGTTCCTTCTGCATACTCCGTTTTGAGGTCGTCATCTTTGAGGCAGCTTTCACGTGTGAGACCCAGCGTGGGCATTTCTCAGGTGCGCCAGCTGCGGTGCACTGCAAACGGCACAGTCCACCGCAGCTCCTCGGGAACCCACGCTTGGGTCCCCGCCACTATCGTGGCTGCCTCATTGACTCCTAATTCAAAACATCGTTCGCTTCAGGTCAATTATTCCTCCCGATCCTCTACCATCTCCAGGCTTGCGTTACGTATATCAAGGCACGAGACCAGAAAGTTGGCCATGTCACGACAAAAACAAGGGTAAAGTAGCCCCGGGCTGGGGTTCATAAACGCCCGCATCTTCGCATCCAAGCCTTTATCGTCCCCAGGGACGCTCAGGAAAAGGGTGTGGAACTGTACACGTGTCTCTGTATACGCTGGACACTCAAAAATCATGCCTCATCCTCCCGCATGCCACAAAGACAACAGAGCCTCTGGCTGCGTGGCTCTGCCTGCGCCGTGTGGCGCCCCTTCTCTATCTGCAGTTCATGCAGCCCCATTCTAAAGCGTGCGAGTGTCGTGATCTGGGCGGCGCTGTTCAGCCCCGTCCAGAGCATTGGTGCGCCGCCACAGTCGTCCGCCATCCACCGCAAGTAAGTAAGCATCTTGAAGCGGTGTGACCATGAGTCAGGCACTGAGCGGACGACGCTGAGCTGGTTGGCGTCCTCTGGCAGCTCTGGTGTGCTGGTCTCTGATGCCAGCCAACCCGCCGCTGCTGTCTCTAGCAGGCGGGCGATGCCCCCCGCCTCCTGGCCCCACACCAGCGTGTGCCCCACTGTGCTGAGGCACTCGCTCAGCTGTGCCACCCAGCTCTCTCGCACGCCACCCGCCGCTAGCTCCCAGCTCTCCCGCATTGCCGCCCTCAGCAGATCGCCATCCGGCCGCCGTAGCGCTTTCGCCCAGAAGCGCGCCGCCTGCCGCAGCCAGTCGGTCGACAGCGGTCGCCAGCCCACCTCCGTCGCCAGCAGCGATAGCTGTTGCCCACACCTGCGAATACGGAGGGCCTCGCGCACAGATTGCAAGTGCAGGGCTTCCATGGCGCGCCACTTGCGGCGCGCCGCCTTGGGAGGGGACGGGGCCCCCCCCCCACTTGTCGGCTGCCCCCTGTACCCCCATGCCCGCCCCCGCCATCAACCCTGGGCCCCAGATCTCGCACCCGTAGTTAATTACAGGCCGCACCAGTGCGTTGAACAGGTGCGCCTTGACTCCCACGTTGTGGAGGCCCATGGCATCGTATCTGCGCGCTAGGGCGAAGCGTGCACGCTGGCCCGCCCCCTGCCTCTGCTCCAGCCCCGCGCCTATTGCCCGACGGCTCCCAAAAAGCATGCCCAGATATTTAAACTCGTGATTCATGGGCAGGTCCATACCAGCGTACTTCAGGGTCACCCTTCCCCTGGCGCTCGTGACCGGGCAGTACTGGTCGTTAAACACCCCCCCTCAGATTTGCGGACATTGACAGTGAGAGCGTGCGTCCTGCAAAAAACGTGAAGTGCATCTAGCAAGCGCTGGAGCGCCTCCGGCGTCTCTGCCATGAGCACGAGGTCATCTGCATACAAGAGTAACCGTAGGAGCCGCCTGTTTGCTCCTGTCCCTAGGGGGACCCCGACCTCTGGCATCTGTGCGTCAAGCTCCCCTTCTAGTGAGTCGATAAACAGCCCAAACAAAAGCGGCGACATTGGGTCGCCCTGCATGACCCCCTGGCGTGTGGTGAAGCCTGGTCCCACCGTGCCGTCTATGCGCACGCACATGCCAGCCCCATCGTACATTGATGTCAGGGCTGCTAAAAACGCCCCCCCCCACCCCCAGGCTCTTGAGGCACTCCCACATGAGCTGCCGATGCACGCAGTCGTATGCCTTCCTAAAGTCGATGAAGGCAGTATACAGCAGTTTTCGCTCGTGGCTGCGCCTCTCAATCATGTGCTGTAGGATGAAGGCATTGTCAGGGGTCCCCCGCTCCTTCCGGAACCCTGCCTGCCCGGCGGCTCTATGGCCGCCCTTCTCAGCAAGGTCGTCTAGTCTGCGGAGTAGCACCAGACTATAGAGCTTAGCAAGCGCCCCACCCACCGTGATGCCCCTGTAGTTGTCCCGCTCGTCCAGATTGCCTTTCTTCGGCACAGGCGTGACTGCCCCCATGTGCCATGCTTTGGGATACCCCTCGCGGAAGACCCGATTGAGTAGATGTGTGATCGGTTCAAGCAGCGCGTGTCGCGGCTCGCTCCCCTCCCCCTCTCCCACACACCCTGTCTCTCCCTCCCCAGTCCATGCCCTTTGATAGAATTCTACCGGTACGCCGTCCACGCCCGGCGCTTTGCCCGCCGCCATGCCCATGAGGGCTGTGCTCACCTCGTCCTCGGTGAGCCAAGCGTTGAGTACTCGTGCCCGCTGCTTATTTCCCTCGGAGGCAGCCGAAAACGGGTTCCCCCCCTCCTGCAGCTCCCCATGGGCGTGCTCGCCCCCAACCAGGCCCTCAAAGTAGGTCGTCCACCCCTCTACATCCCTCAGCCCCCCTCCCTGGCTCCCTGGTTTAACCTTGCTCCAGAATTTCCTGGGGGCGCCATGCATGTGTTTGAGCATAGCGTCGTACTCCTGGGCCTCCCATGCCCGGCGCACGCGTCGCGTGGTCTGCCTATACGCCCTGAACGCTGCTGAGGTCAGCGGCGACTGCGCCCCGTGCGCCCTCTCGGCCTCTCGATACGCCTGCCGTGCCTCCTTGCACTCCTGGGCATACCATGTGTTGTGTGGTCGCACTGATGCGCCCCCCCCCCCTGGTTTTACCAGCACCGCCCCAGCCGCCCCTGACGCGTGCAGCGCCCGCGCTGCCCGCTCAACCGCCCCTTCTAGGAGCGCCTGCTCCTCATCTACCGTGGGGGCCTCCCGCGCCCCCTTGATCTCTGCCGCCACCCCCTGCAGCTCCCGTGCGTAGGCACGCTCCCCCCCCTCAGGCCACCTGAATCTAGTTGGCGTGGTGCATGGCATGGTGGGGTGTGGCGTGGCGACCGCCTCACCGGCCGCCTCGCCACAACTGGGCAGTGGTCAAAGGACCCCTTCCAGCCTGGCAGGGTGGGATCGTATGCACCCTGAGCATGGCCCCCTCCCGCGGGGCCCCCGTCTCGCTGAACATGAGTGCCGGCGATGCGACGTGGTAGTCAACAACGCTGTGCGCATTCCTGCCTGTTGCGTGGAATGTGTGTGCTCCCCCCTCATCCTCTGGCAAGCGCCCGTTCAGAATCACCATCCCGGTGTCTCGGCACAGTCTAATCAGGTCCCTCCCGTGCGCGTTCTGCGGCCCGTGGTCGGCAGACGTCCGCTGTCCTACCCGCCCAGCCCGTGTGATGTCCCAAGCAGTCAGCGCGAGGGCGGGGTCACCCCCCTCGGCGTCGTGCCCCCCCCTGTCGTCCGCTTGGCCGGTGCGGGCGTTGAGGTCCCCCAAAACTAGCACCTCCCCCAGCTCCCTGTACTTGGCTATCCCTTGGGCGAGAGCCAGCATGTGGGCTTCCGCCGACAGGCTCCCGCCCTCCCGCTTCAGGTACGTGGAGGTGGGGGGGGGGAGGTAGACAGCGCACGCGTACACGTCCCTCCCCCCCTCGAGCCTTATCCTGAACCAAAGCATCCCCAGCGCTGGGGTGTCTTCCACCACCTTGACGTGGCTCGCGATCGCGGAGCGCACGTGAAGCGCCACCCCCCCGTGTTTAGCGGTGTATGGGCGTCGGCTGCATGCTAGGCACTTGAACCCCCTAATAGCCCCGGGGGCCTCGCCGGTGTGCCCAGTTTCAGTGAATGCGATGATGTCCGTTGTGGCCCAGAGCCAGTTACTGACGTCGGCGCTCTGGTCTATGTGATAGTGTTGCCCTTCAACGTTCCACGTCATTATGCGTAACCCGATGCCGGGGCGTGGCCCGGCCGGCTGGGCCCGGCCCCGCCGTGCCCGGCCATCCCGGTGTGCTCCGCGCCGTGCATGGGGCCCATTGCCGCCACCGGGGGCGCCCCCAGCGCCCCCAGTGGCCCTGCCCCCCCCGTCGCCGACCCCATGCCCTGCTGCTGTTCCATTCCAGCATGCTGCTGCCCTGCGCCAATGGGGTCCCATGCCGGCGGCCCAATCATCACCTGATGCGGCGCTACTACTACTACTACATTCACAACGCCTGAGGCGGCGCCTCAGGCGTCGCATTCACTTGGGCGGATCAGGCTGCCTGAGGCGCCGCCTGAGGCGCACCCCGGACCGTCTCAGACGTTGTGACTGCATTCACTTGTGCAGATCAGACGTTGGGATTTTGGTAGGGCTGGCTGTTGCTACTGCTACCTTTGCTTTGCCATCATCTCTCCTTCCTGCGACCGCATGTTGATCCGCCCCTCCCACCGCCTAACAATCTGCAGGAGACGCGCGCGCTCACCAAGTTCCTCAAGTGCGTCGACTGGAGCGATGCGATGGAGGCAAAGCAGGTGCGGATTCGTGTATCCGTGTGGGGGGGCAGTTTGTGGACAGTTTGGAAGCCCGCAGTTTGCCCACAGTTCGCCCACAGTTCGCCGAGAGTTCGTTTGAAGTCGTTGCTGCTGCTGCTGCTGCTGCTGCTGCTGCTGACACTGTTGCCGCCGCTGCTGCCGCTGCTGCTGCTGCTGCTGCTGCTGCTGCTGACACTGTTGCCGCCGCTGCTGCCGCTGCTGCTGCTGCCATTGCTGCTGCTGTGTCCAGGCCGCGGACCTCATGCGCGAGTGGGTGACGATTGAAGTCGCCGACGCGCTGGAGCTGCTGTCGCCAGACTTCCTGAACCCAGAGGTGCGTGCGTGTGTGTGTGTGTGTGTGTGCGTGTGTCTGTGTGCGTGAGCGTGTATCTCTGCATGTGCGCTGGTGCTGCTGTCGCTAGACTGCCCGAGCACAGAGGCGTGTCTGTGTTGTGTGTGAGCGTGCGTGCGTGCGTGTGCACACGCCTGTGCAGTGAGTGTGCGTCTGCAGCACGCTTACGTCCGCTTTCACACACCCTGAGCAGGTCCGTGTGCACGCTGTGTCGGTTCTTCGCACCAAAAACGACGACGAGCTGCTATACTACAAACACACACACCACACACACACGCACGCACACACACACACACACATGCACACACACACTGTGCAGGTCCGTGCGCACGCGGTGTCGGTTCTGCGCACCAGAGACGACGACGAGCTGCTGTACTACACACACCCCACACACACACGCACGCACACACACACACACCCCACACACACACACCCCACACACACACACGCACACGCACACACACACTGCGCAGGTCCGTGCGCACGCGGTGTCGGTTCTGCGCACCAAAGAGGACGACGAGCTGCTGTACTACAAACACGCACCTCACACAGACACGCACACACACACACACACACACACAAACACACACACACTGTGCAGGTCCGTGCACACGCGGTGTCTGTTCTACGCACCAAGGACGACGACGAGCTGCTGTACTACCTGCTACAGCTGGTCCAGGTGGGGTGTGACCATGCATGGGGTGTGACCACGCATGGCCTGCGTGTGCGTCGCGATGCTGCAACACCGGTATATTCCTGTGTTGGTTCCTTGAACTCTGCAGCGCGGCCTTGGTTATACTACCTGCTACAGCTGGTGCAGGTGGGTGCGATGCCACACACATGTCACACTTGCCCACACACACCCGACCCAGCCACCATTATACTACCAGCTGCAGCCGGTGCTGGTAGGATGTGGCATCACACTTGTAATCCTCGGCCAGGCCAGGAGAACCCCAGGTTCTGGCACGAGATGGCTGACTTCCTTGTTGCCTGGTTTGAGGCATGCACCGCGTGCACAGCAATCATGATGGCATGCTAGGGGTCTAATTTTGACAGCTGCCGGCCTCTTTCCTAGGGCCTAATGCGCCATCAAAGGCGTCCGACGGACTGTAAAATCGACCACTGCTACAGCTGGTGCAAGTGGGGTGTGACCGCGCATGGCATGCATGTGCGTCGCGATGCTGCAGCACCGGTCTGTTTCTGTGTTGGTTCCTTGAACTCTGCAGCGCGGCCTTGGGTATACCACCTGCTATAGCTGGTGCAGGTGGGTGTGATATTACCCTGATGTCACACCCATCACACTGCTGCCACGCTCGCACACACCCGCAGCTGGCGCAGAGGGTGCAGAAAAACGCGTCTCTCTTCCATGCACACACGCACGCACGCACGCATTCACACCACGACGTTTGTGGCGTTGCGACTCCACTCACAAACTCACCAACCCAGCCATCCACACCTGCAACACCCACCACTCACCCACCCACCCACCCACTCTCTTGCTCTCTGTTTCCCTCAGGCACTCCGCTACGAGCGCGCGGACCGCAGCCCAAGTGCAGAGTTCCTCATCGAGCGTGCGCGCGCCAACCCGCACGTGGCCGTGATGCTGCACTGGTGCGCGCGCATGCCTGCTGTTTCCGCACGGATAGGCACACACACGCACACGCATACATGCACGCACACATACATGCACACACATACACACTCACACACATACGCGCGCACACACACACGCATGCACTTGCACACCTCTTTGCCAGCGTAAGGCCCGTAACCCCACACCCCGTGGCCCGTAACCCGCAACCCTCGCAACCCTTCCCGTAACCCTCCCCTTATCCCTCCCGTTACCCTGAGTCAACGCCCTCCTGGGCCAGTCAACGTTGTGGGGCACACATTCACACCGTTTCACACCTTTCTCGAGTTACGGGGTGTTTCGGGGCAGTTTGCGAGGGCGTGCCCGCAAGCCCCGTTGGGTTACGGGGAGGTTGCAGTTACGGGCCCCACGCTGCTCTTTGCATACCACCACCCTTTGACCACCCTTGGCATTTCAGGTACCTATTCACAGAGGTGGACGACCCTGTGTTTGGTCCGCGCGCGTCCGCCATCTATGCGCTGCTTGTGTCTGCGCTGCAGGTGCGTGGGGGTCAGTTGGGGACAGAGGTTGTGGGTGTCCATGGCTGACCCTGGTGGTTGACCCTGTGTTGGGTCCGCGCGCGCGTCCGCCATCTACGCGCTGCTCGTGTCTGTGCTGCGAGTGTGCGGGGGTCAAATTTTGTGGGTGTCCGTGGTTGAGGATGATGGTTGACCCTGATGGTTGACCACGATGGTTGACCCTGTGTTGGGTCTGCGCGCGCGTCCGCCATCTGCGCGCTGCTCGTGTCTGCGCTGCAGGTGCGTGGGGGTCAGTCGGGGACAGATTTTGTGGGTGTCCATGGCTGACCATGATGGTTGACCTTGTGTTGGGTCCGCGTGTGCGTCTGTCATCTACGCGCTGCTCGTGTCTGCGCTGCAGGTGTGGGGGGTCAGTCGGGGGTCAGTTGGGGACAGATGTTGGGTGGGTGTCCATGGTTGACCATGATGGTTGACCCTGTGTTGGGTCCGCGCACGTCCGCCAGCTACGCGCTGCTCGTGTCCGCAGGTGGGGTTCAGTTGGGGACAAATGTTTTGGGTGTCCGTGGTTGAGGATGATGGTTAACCATGATGTTGACCATGATGGTTGACCCTGATGGTTCGCCATGATGGTTGACCATGATGGTTGACCATGATGGTTGGACAGCATGGTTGGACTGCATGGTTGGACTGCACGCGCAGGTGCACCCTGCATGCGCGGTCGTGCGTCCTTGCCCTTTAAGGGTCAAATTTTGAGGGGCCCATGGTTGACTGCACGCGCCGTGTGCAGCTACTCACTGCCGCTACCAATGCTCACCATGCTGCTCTGTTGTGCTTGCGCTGCAGGTGGACCCCGCGTGCGCGGTTGTGTGGGAGGGCATCCGTCGGCAGCAGGAGATGCTGGGGCAGCTGACATGGGTGTCGAAGGTGAGAAGAATACATGTTTTTTCTCTTAAATAGTAAGGAGAAAAGAATCCCGCGTGCGCGGCCGTGTGGGAGGGCATCCGTCGGCAGCAAGAGATGCTGGGACAGCTGACATGGGTGTCGAAGGCGAGGAGAATGCATGTTTTTTTCTTAAATAGTAAGGAGAGAAGAATCGTGCGTGCGCGGTCGTGTGGGACGGCATCCGGCGGCAGCAGGAGATGCTGGGGCAGCTGACATGGGTGTCAAAGGTGGGCAGAATATTTTTTTCCTCTCTCTCTCTCTCTCTCGCTGCTCTCGCTTCTCTCACGTCTCACTCTCTCTTCTGTCTCTCGCTTCACTATATTTCCTCTCTCTTATCTCATTCTCTCCTTTCTCCTTCCTCTCTTAAGAGGTGAGCACCTCTCTCTTATCTCTCCTCTGTCTCCTTATTTCCTCTCCTTTTCTCGATCTTCTCGCTCTCTTCTACTCTCTCTCTCCTCTCTCTCTTACACAAACACATGCTCTCTCCATCCTCTCTCTGTCCTCAGGAGCTCAAGGCCAGCAAAGTGTGTGCCGTGCGCGCCACCCAGCGCGTGCAATCCCCCCCCCCCCCCCGCGTTCACACACACACACGCACACACACACGCACACACACACATACACAGGAGCCCAACGCCAGCAAAGTACTCGCCGCGCGCGCCACACAGCGCCTGCACTTTCCCGCCCCGCGTTCACACGCACACACACACACACACACACGCAGGAGCTCAAGGCCGGCAAAGTGCGCGCAGCGCGCGCCACCCAGCGCCTACACTTGCCCGCCCCGCGTTCACACAAACACACACGCACACACACACACACACACACACACACACATACGAACGCACGCACGCACACACACACACACACACACGCAGGAGCTCAAGGCCAGCAAGGTGCGCGCCGCGCGCGCCACTCAGCGCCTGCACGAGGTCATCTCTGAGAGCGGCCCTCTGTCTGAGCTGCTCACGCTGAGAGTGCCGCTGCCGCTCAGCCCAGACATCCTGCTCATGGGGCTGGTGCCGCAGGTACTTGTGTCTGTGAGAGATTGTGTGTGTGTGTGTGTGTGTGTGTGTGTGTGTGCTGCCTCTCAACCCCGACATCCTGCTCACGGGGCACCCGTGCAGCAGGTGCGCAGCATATGGGGGGGGGGGGCGTGAAAGGGCAAGTGTGTCTGTGAGTGTGCGACAGAGAAATGTCTGTGTCTGTGTGTGCGAGTGCCGCTGCCGCTCAAACATGACATACTGCTCATGGGGCTGGTGCCGCAGGTGTTCTTGTTCTCCGTGTTGCCTCACGCATACACACACACATCACACACGCACGCACGCATGCAGGAGTGCATGTGCTTCAAGAGCGCGATGCTCCCGCTTCGCCTCTCGTTCGCGGTGTCTCCTCAGCCGGTGCAGTGGCAGCAGCAGCCGCAGCCGCAGGCGGCCGGCATGGGCGCCAGCTTCTCAGGCCGGCAGCACGACATGTTCTTTGGCAGCCCGCGCACCTCGGCCACCTTCCACCACGGACACCACCACGGAAGCAGCAGCGGCAGCGGCGGCGGTGGCGGCGGCGGCGGGGCGGCGGGCGGCCACGGCTTCGGCTACGCTGAGGGTGGCAGTGTTGGTGCCGGGCTTTCGGCGCTCGAGGCCGGTGGGCACGGGAGCGAGGTTTCGACGGGGAGCACTGGTATCGTGCAGCAGGGGGAGCAGGTGGGTGGGTGTGGGGTGGGACGGGTGGGGGCTGGGTGTGGGCGCTCGATGGCGGTGGGCAAGGGAGCGAGGCTTCGACGGGGAGCACTGGTGCTGTGCAGCAGGGGGAGCAGGTGCATGGGTGTGGGGTGGGTGTGGGGTGGGTGTTGTCTGGTTGCGGGGTGGTTTGGGGCGCTCGATGGCGGTGGGCATGGGAGCGAGGTTTCGACGGGGAGTACTGGTATCGTGCAGCATGGGGAGCAGGTGCGGGCAGGAGCAGCTGCACACACACACACACACACACACAAGCATGCGCAGATCGTCCATTGGCAGCAGCGGGGGGGGGCAAGTGTGGGAGCAGCTGCACACACACACTCCCATCACATGTCCTTTGCATGATCCAGAACAGCAGCTGCACACACACACACACACACTCCCATCACGTGTCTGTTGCATGATCCACAACAGCAGCTGCACACACACACACACGCACACACACACACACACACTCCCATCACATGCGCGCTGCATGATCCACAACAGCAGCTGCACACACACACACACACACACACTCCCATCACATGTGCGCTGCATGATCCACAACAAGGGCGACAACAACAGGATGACAACAGGAAAGGCAGGACGATTAAAAACAAACCAGAAACCCTTTTACCCTTGACACCCTAGCTAGGTGCGCTGAGTGATCATCTCCCGGCAGGACCAGTTCACACACCCACCCACGCACACACACATACACACACACGCACAAACCCATACACACACGCACACAGAATTTCCCCACTCCTACCACACTCACATGGCACCCCCATCACAGGTGCGCTGCGTGATCATCTACAAGAAGGGCGACGACCTGCGGCAGGACCAGTTCATCCTGCAGATGATCTCACTCATGGACCGGCTGCTCAAGAGAGAGAACCTTGACCTGCGACTGACGCCATACAAGGTAAGAGAGAGAGAGAGAGAGAGAGAGAGAGCGTTTGTATATGTGTGTTCTCAAGAGAGAGAGAGCACCTGGACCTAAGGCTCGCGCCATACAAGGTATGAGAGAGAGTGAGAAAGAGTGAGAGACAGAGAATGAGAGATAAGAGAGAAGGAGAGAGGGGGTGCAGATGATGTCACTCATGGACGGCTGCTCAAGACGAAGAACCTGCACCTGAGGCTCGCGTCGGACACGGCGTATTGGATTTTGTAATGTGTCAGCGTGCGTGTGTGCGTGTGCGTGTGCGCGAGTATGTGGTTGTGTGTTTGTGAGTGCTCGGCTGGTGGCTACCGTCCCTCACAAGTAATTGTTAGGGCCAGAACTGTACTTGGGTCTAGGCCCCGGGCGCGCTGCGATCCAGGTGTCGACGACGCGAGTCCGATGACCCTGTAGCGTAGAGCCAACCCAAGGAGGGCATACCGGCCCGGCATCACAGACGGCCAAGGACGCCTCGCGGACTTGAGCTGGCTGGCCGCGGATGCGAGCAAAGGGGAAACAAGGCACCCCATGCATGCAGCCTTTTCCTGCCCAGTCCCCGCGTGTAGCGGGGCACGCCTGGCGACGCGTCCAAGTCGTCAATCAGAACACCAGAGTGGCTACGTTCAACGTGCGGACATGTCCTGCAGAGGACGAGGGACTGGTCAAACTGGCGAGTCTGGTGCAAGATTGCGCCAAGCTTAGCGTCGGTGTTGCAGCGCTTCAGGAGCTGCGCAGGACCGGCTCCGGGGAGACGCAAGTGGCTACGGGCGACACGTCGTGGACGCTGCTATGGTCGGGTGGGGAGCACCGGCAGCGTGGGGTGGGCTTGCTGTTGTCCCCTGCATGGGCATCGGCACTCGTCTCCTGGGAGGCGGTGTCCGACCGCCTCATCCAGGCCCGCTTTGCAGCGGACCGTGGGCAGATGATCACCATCGTCAGCGCCTACAGTCCAACGGAGGCGGCGAGCGACGAGGAGGCTGGCGACTTCTACCTTCGAGTAGCGGCGCTCGCGGACAAGGCCAACGACAAGCGCGATCTGCTCATCGTGGCAGGTGATTTCAATGCAGCAGTGGGGAGGGATTCGGTGTCCGACCACGAATGCGTTGGCAAGCACCTGCCCCTCACGGAGCCAGCGGTGGCCAGCAGGAACGGTCGCCTGCTCCTTGACACTGCCACTGCATGCAGCCTGCGCGCTGCCAACACTCTCTACCCCCACAGGCCTGAGCACCAGTACACCCACATCAGCCCCATGGCTGTTGCACAGAGCAGACGGCATGCATGCTCTGTGCGCCGCCTGCACAGCGTCAAGGACTACATCCTGGTCGCGCGCCGCCGCATGCATGCGGTGACAGACTGTAGGGTGCGTAGGAGCCCAACCTGGGACAGCGATCACCGCATGGTGGTACTGTCCATGCGCCTCAGCATGCGAGCCTCCCGCCATGCAGGCGGCTCTCAGCGGCGCGCATGGGACTCTTCACAACTGCGGCGCCCGGCTGTCCGTCGTGAGTTCAACCTCCAGCTGTCCGATCGCTTTGGGCTGCTGGAGGCCGTGCCGCCCGAGGGCGCTGATGCCCAGGCGGAGTACGACGCGATGGCTGCTGCCATTCGCGAGGTGGCCACCAACCACCTCGCTCCACGCGGCAGCCGCCGGCGGCGCGGCTGGCAGTTCACTCTGTCGCAGCGCACCCTCCGGCTCATGGACGCCCGGCAGCGCGCGCACACGGCATGGCTCAGGAGCAAGTCTGCTGCTGCCAAACGAGAGCGCAACCGCGCCAACCGCGCGGCCGACGCAGCTGTGCAGAGAGACAGGGAGAGGTGGATCGGCCAGCAGGTGGCGGAGGCGCAAGACATGCTACGCAAGAAGAATCTGCGCCAGTTTGCGCGCACGTGCGACAGGCTGGCGGGCCGCAGCCGCAGCCATCAGATCCCACCTGCCATGCGGGACGTCTCGGGCGCGCTGCACAGCGGTCCAGACGGGGTGCTGAAGGCCATGACAGAGTCATTCGACAAGCTATATGGCGGGGAGACCAAGCTCAGCGACGAGACCCTGAACCAGCTGGAGAACGATGTAGCGGCGTTTGAGCTCACACGCGCCACAGAGGTGGACGAGGCGCACGGGCGCCCCCCTGACCTGGCTGAGACGATTATTGATCTGTTGGAGGATCTTCACACCAACACTGCAGCTGCCGTGCGGCTGGCTGGGAAAATCGGGCACGAATTCCCCGTGTCGTCTGGTGTGCGACAGGGGTGCGTCATTGCTCCTGTGTTGTTCAATGTTTTTATTGACCACATAGTGAAAAAGGCGCTAGACATGATGCCAGAGGGGGCTGGCGTATCAGTCGTGACCCGAGCCGGCGGCTCTGTGTTGTCGTCGTCGGTTGAGCGCATAGTTATGCTGATGTGTGCCGACGATTTATGTTTGTTCTCTCATGACCCAGCTCAGTTGGCGCTTATGCTGAAAATCCTTGACGAAGTGTCCTCTAGCTTTGGCATGCAAATCAACGCCGCCAAGACAGAAGTGATGATTTTGCCAGCAGATTTTGACGCGGATCTGCCCACGTTTGCGCTGACTGGTGGTGAAGTGAAGACCGTCTCTGCATTTAAGTATCTAGGGAGTTGGATAACCCAGAGTGGTGGTGTGGAAAAGGAGATCGGTGTGCGTGTCGGTCGCGCGCTGGGCGTGTTTGCGTCTTTTGATAAGATTTGGGCCAGCAAGAAGATGCAAGTGCAGTCTAAGATGCGGGTTTACAACACTTTCGTGCTGCCCCACTTTCTGTACGGCTGCGAAACATGGGCCCCTACTAAAACACAGCTGACTCGATTGGAGGTTGCCCACCCTAACTGCCTTCGTCGCATTCTGGGTGTGCGCCTGGTCGACCGGCACAGATTAACTTATATTCGGCAGGCGTGCGACACTGAGCCAATTGAGAGCCTTGTGGCAAAGCGATCAATGCAGTGGCTAGGCCATGTGATGCGCATGCCGGCTTCTCGTTTTCCTCGTACGACTTTTGACTGCACAATGGATGTGGCTCGGCAGCAAGGCCGGCCTCCAGCCTCCTCCCGACACTATTTTCTGAAGCTACTGATTCAGCAGCTAGGCGAAACTCGTGGCACTCGTTCTGATTGGAAGACTTTTTCGGACACGGCGTTTGAGCGTGCTCAGGATAGGGTCGGGTGGAGAGCCGTGGTGTACGGTCCGGCTGCCCCTCAGGCGCCGGCCCCTCCACCACGGCGGTCAAGTAGATTGGCAAGCGCCACTTGACCCCCTACCCCCTAGAAGCAGTTAGGACCTATTTTGGAGGCGTCGCACAATAGCTCTCCTTTTTGCTCTGGGACTACACGTTGGCAGGCAGCCGGCTGGTGGCTACCGTCCCTCACAAGTAATTGTTAGGGCCAGAACTGGACTTGGGTCTAGGCGGTGGTACTAGGACTAGAGGTAGTCTTTGCTGGAAAGCCGATGTAACTGTAACTGGGTCTAGGCGGTGGTACTAGGACTAGAGGTAGTCTTTTCTGGAAAGCCGATGTAGCTGTAACTGAGTGCTCAAGAGAGCAAGCACTCGACCACCTCAACCGACCAACTTGTCAAACAACCAACTGCCACCGCACAGGTCCTCCCCACGAGTGGTGACGACGGCCTCGTGGAGTTTGTCCCCTCGACTCCGCTGTCCAAGGTCCTGTCCACGCACCGCACCATCCACCGATACCTGTCACAGTGGCAGGCAGACCCAGGTGCGTGTGCGTGAGTGTGTGTGCGTGTGTGTGTGTGTGTGGGTCATCCACCGCTACCTGTCACAGTGGCAGGCAGACCCAGATGCGTGTGTGTGTGTGCATGTGTGTGTGGACGTGTGTGTGTGTGTGCTTGCGCATGCGCGTTTGTGTGCCATCCACCGCTACATGCCACAGTGGCAGGCAGACCCAGGTGCGTGTGTGTGTGTGCGTGTGTGAGTGTGTGTGCATGTGCGTGTGTGTGTGCATGTGCGTGCGTGTGCGCGTGTGTGTATGCCCCTATGCAGTCCTTTGTCCCCTCCTCTCACCCCCCCCCCCTCCTCACCTCTCGTTCTCTCTCATGCCTCTCTTTTTCTCACACACACCTTGGACGGTGTCAGTCGCAGGTCCAGGTTCTTCCTCTGAAGCACACCACCCTAAACCCAAAGCCTTAAACCACCCAACTGCCCCCCCCCCCAGGCGGTCCGTTTGGTCTCAAGGCAGAGGCGCTGGAGACGTTTGTGCGCAGCTGTGCCGGATACTGCGTCGCGACGTACGTTCTGGGTGAGGGCGAGGCAGACGCAGATCCGCCTTGAGGCCGCCACTACTAAATGTAACTACGCACCGCTACGTGCTCTCAACAGACTTGAACCCTACACCCCAAGCCCTTAACCCCGCAGTGATTTCCTTTTCGGCTGGGTGAGTGACAGTGGTGTCATTAGCGCCCCCGCAGCCCCCGCAGAACCCGCTGCGGGGGCAAACCGGGAAATTTGAGGGGAAACTGCGGGGGCGAATCGCGAGAATGTCCTCCGAAAAGTGTGAAGTTTGACGATTTTCACACTTTCCCGCGAAAAAAACGCATCCTGCGGGGGCAAACAGGAAATTCCTGGTTTCCTTAATGACACCACTAGTGAGTGAGAAGGGACGCGCACGTGCATGCCACCCAATGCGTGCACGCACGCTGCGTGGGGGTGCTGCGTGGCGACATGCGTTTTGGTTGAGCAGGGGCGGCCGTCGGAGGCGACGCGCAGCACAGATGCATGCTGGCACACACGTACACTTGCTGTACGAGGTGTTACGTCGCGGCGTACGTTCTTGGTGCGTGGGGAAGACGCGGACCCTCCTTCAGTTCCAGAACTGCCCACCGCTACCTGCTTGCAGCAGAGACATGAACCTGACACCCCAAACCCGAACACCCCCGGGCGTTGGCTACCCCGCCACCTTGATACACCCTGCTCACAACTGGCTTTGTAACCCCCACACCAACTCGGGCGTTGGCGACCGGCACCTTGACCACCTGATGCTCAAGCACAGCAGGCTTCAACCCTAGGTTTAAACTCTCGCAAGGACCTCCTAAACCCTAGGCTTGAACCCTAGCAAGGACCTCCTAACCCCGTAACCCGCAGCCCGCTACCCTTCACTCGAATACACCAACTCAGGTGTTGGCGACCGCCACCTCAACTACCTGATGCTCAAGCTCAACAAACTTCAACCCTAGGAGCCCTTCAACCCTAGGCTTGAACCCTAGCTACAGTTACAGTTACATCGGCTTTCCAGCAAAGACCACCTCTAGTCCTAGTACCACCGCCTAGACCCAAGTCCAGTTCTGGCCCTAACAATTACTTGCGAGGGGCGGTAGCCACCAGCCGGCTGCCTGCCAACGCCCTAGCTAGGAGCCCTTCAACCCTAAGCTTCAACCCTGGAAAGGACCTCCTAAACACGTAACCTGCAGCCCGCTACCCTACACTCGAAGACGCCAACTCGGGCGTTGGCGACCGCCGCCTGGGCATCCTCGTGCTCACACCAGACTCCGTAGCCCACTACCCTTCACTCGAAGACACCAACTCGGGCGTGGGCGACCGCCACCTGGACACTCGCATGCTCACAAAAGGCTCGAAACCTTTTAACTCCTTTAAAACCTCAACCCTGAGGCGTGGGCTATCGCCACCTGCTGCTCACAGCAGGCTTAACCCCTGAACTCTTACTAACCATAGCTTGACCCTTATCAAGAACGCAGGTGTTGTTGGTGACCGCCACCTGGACAGCCTCATGCTCACGGCTGACGGACGCCTGTTCCACGTCGACTTTGGAGAAATCCTACTCACACACACACACACACACACACACACCTCCGCCCCCCTCAGGCGTTGGCGACCGCCACCTGGACAACCTCATGCTCACGGCTGACCGACGCCTGTTCCACATCGACTTTGGATACATCCTACTCACACACACACACACACACACACACACACCTCCGCCCCCCTCAGGCGTTGGCGACCGCCACCTGGACAACCTCATGCTCACGGCTGACGGACGCCTGTTCCACATCGACTTTGGATACATCCTACTCACACACACACACACACACACTCCGCCCCCCTCAGGCGTTGGCGACCGCCACCTGGACAACCTCATGCTCACGGCTGACGGACGCCTGTTCCACATCGACTTTGGATACATCCTACTCACACACACACACACACACACACACACCTCCGCCCCCCTCAGGCGTTGGCGACCGCCACCTGGACAACCTCATGCTCACGGCTGACGGACGCCTGTTCCACATCGACTTTGGATACATCCTACTCACACACACACACACACACACCTCCGCCCCCCTCAGGCGTTGGCGACCGCCACCTGGACAACCTCATGCTCACGGCTGACGGACGCCTGTTCCACATCGACTTTGGATACATCCTGGGCAACGACCCCAAGCCGTTCCCCCCCCCAATGAAGATCTGCAAGGAGATGGTGGGTGGTCGTGCGGAAAGGAGGTTGGATCTGCGGTCCCAGTACTCTGTCTAGGTCGAGCCCAAGCCACTAGGCCGCCTTTCCACATGGACTTTGGATACGTACTGGGCCACGGCTCCAAGCCGTTCCCCCCTGGAATGGAAGATCTGCAAGATGGGTGGGCGTGTGGGTTGTGGTGGGGTCTCCAGGCTGCGTGCAGCCGCGCGGGCATGTGGGCGGGCGGGCATGCACGCACACACGTACGGACACACTTACACACACACACACACTCGCACACAGAGATAGAGATATTGCTACAGTACACACGCACGCACACACACACGGACACACACGCACCTGAGCAGGGAGAGCGGCCTCTGTGTGCGTAGTGGTAGAGGAGACACCGCCAACGATAATTGCGGGCACGCAGGCTTGCGGGTGGGCGGGCAGGCGGGCGTGCATGCGGGCGGGCAGGCATGCTGGGGTGGACACACTGAGGCTTGGGGCACACGCTTGCGCTTTGCGGTGTGTGGGCGCGCGTCCGCACGCTCCTCTGCGACCCCTGGGCTGCTCACGCTCTCACCCGAAACCCTGAAACCCCAAACCCTGAACCCTGAACCCTAACCCCTCAACCCTCAACCCCAATCAGGTGGAGGCGATCGACGGGCTCGACCCTTAACCCTTCATCCTTAACCCTGAACCCTGAACCCTGAACCCTAAACCCTAAACCCGAAGCCCTACACCCTAAACTCTGAACCCTAAACCCCAAACCCTGAACCCTAAACACTGAACACTGAACACTGACCCTTGAACCCTAACCTCTCAACACTCAACCCCAACCAGGTGGAGGCGATGGGCGGGCTCAAACCTACACCCTAAACCCTCAAACCTTAATCCTAAACTCTGAAGCCTGGACCCTAAACCCTGAACCCTTACCCCTAAACCCTCAAACCCAACCAGGTGGAGGCGATGGGCGGACTCAGCCCTAAAACCTTTACCCTAAAACCTTTTAACCTAAACCCTGAACCCTGGACCCTGAACCCTAAAACCTTAACCCTCAATCCCAACCAGGTGGAGGCAATGGGCGGGCTCAATCCTAAGCCCTAAACCCTTAACCCTAAACCCTTGATCCTAAACCCTGAACCCTCAACCTTCAACCCTCAACCCCAACCCCTCAACCCTCTACCCCAACCAGGTGGAGGCGATGGGCGGGCAGGGCAGCGAGTACTATGTGCAGTTCCGCATGTACTGCTGCGAGGCGTACAACATTCTGCGCAAGAGCGGTGCGTTGGTTGTTTGCTTGCTTGTTTAGTTTGTTGGTTGGTTTCTACTAGGGCACGCAGGCAGGCAAGGTTGCCAATGTGCAGTTCCGAATGTATTGCTGCTAGGCGTTTCATATCCTGCGCGGGAGTGATGCGTTGTTTGGTCTGTTAGTTCAGGGTTTGTTGGTTGCTTGCTTACTTGGTTAGTTGGTTGGGTGGCTGGTTGGCTGGATGGTTGGTTGGCTGTGGCTTAGCAGGCAGGTTTGTCAGTGTGCAGTTGCGCACGTACTGCTGCGAGGCGTACCATATCCTGCGCAAGAGTGGTGCGTTGTTTGGTCTGTTATTTCAGGGTTTGTTGGTTGCTTGCTTACTTGGTTAGTTGGTTGGGTGGGTGGGTGGGTGGGTGGGTGGTTGACTGGATGGTTGGTTGGTTGGCTGTGGCTTGGCAGACAGGCAGTGTTGATGTGCAGTTGCGATTGTACTGTTGCGAGGCGTACAGCATTCTGCGCATGAGCGGTGATTGGTTGGTCTGTTTGTTGGTTAGCTGGTTGCTTAGGCGGCGTCCTAGATAGTGGGTTGATTAGTGCGTTGGTTTGTTGGCCAGGCAGGGTTGTCAGTGTGCAGCGCCGCATGTAGTGCTGCGAGGCATGCATCCTGCGAAAGAGCGGTGGTTGGTTGGTTGCTTAGTTAGCGGTTGGTTGATTGGATCACACTTGCATGCACAACACACACACACATACACTCCTCCCAGCACACACACACACACACGCAGCTGACCTCATCCTCTCGCTCTTCCACCTCATGGCCGGTGCGTCGATTGAGACGATCCGCGCCGACCCGGAGAAGGCCATCCTCAAGCTGCAGGTTGGTTACTACTTGGGCAGTTACGACATGGGCAGTAACTGCAGTGAAAATGGCAGTTACTGCGCCTCACGGGCAGTTGCAACGGCGGTTGCCACCTGAGCAGTGACTGCAGGGGCAGCAACTGCAACTCACCACTGCTTCCGCGGCTCCGTTACCCTCTCCATGTTGACCTCGGTGCTCATGCGAGCGCTCTGCTGGCGTGCTCCACTTCAGCCCTCGCGTTGTCCTCACCATACAAGAGCCCACCATCCACCCTCTCTCTTCCTCCCTCCCTCCCTCCCTCTTCCCATGCCGCAGAACAAGTCCCACGCACGGTCTGCTGGCGTGCTGCACTGCAGCCCCTGCTCCCTTGAGCCGTCCCCACCACACAAGCGCACACCCTCCTTCCCTTCCTCCATCTCTTCCATCCTGCAGGAGAAGTCCCACGCGCGGTCTGCTAGATGCTGCACTACAGCTCCTCACCACTCCCACGAGAGAGGCGTCCACCCACACTCCCTCCCACCCTCCCTTCCATCCCTCAGGAGAAGTTCCGTCTCAACTTCACCGACGAGCAGGCGGTCTGCCGGCGTGCTGCACTACAGCCCCTGCTCCCTCGAGCTGCCCCCACCACACGAGAACCCAGTCTCCCTTCCTCGCTCCCTCTCTCTTCCATCCTGCAGGACAATCCCTGCGTGCTGGCGCGCTGCACTAAAGACCCTGTTCCCTCACGCGACACAAGCGCCCGCCCACCCACCCTCCCCCCACCACCACTTCCACCCCTCAGGAGAAGTTCCGTCTCGACTTCACCGACGAGCAGGCGGTCGAGTATATGCAGATGCTCATCAACGAGAGCGCGACCGCGCTCATGCCGCAGATCGTGGAGACCACGCACCGATGGGCGCAGTACTGGCGGTGATGGGATGGATGGTCGAGCAGTGATGATGCTGACGGTGGCGCCCCCCCCCCCCCCCCACACACACACACACATGCACACACGCCGCTGAGAGCAGTCAGCACCAGCACCGAGTGCAGGCAGTAGCTCGTGATGCTGCATATTGTGGAGACAACGCACAGACAGATAGACAACGCACTGCGCCCATCTGTGCGAAGCGCAGTATTGGCGGTGATGAGGGCAGTCGGCAGGGGGCTTGCTGGTTGCTGCTTGCGCTGATGGGATCCCGGAGACCTTCTAGGGCTACCAGGCAGACAGTAGAGCTGAGTGTGCGGGGCAGCGGTCGCTGCGCTCGTGATGATTCAACTCGTGGAGACGATGCACTGATGGGCGCAGTATTGGTGGTGACCATGGCAGTCGGCAAGGGCATGCTTGTTGGTGCTGGCGCTGCGTGCGCGGGGCAGTAGCAATCACTGCTCTCATGCTGCCGTGGAGCGTGGAGACGATGCAGTACAGCACTGGAGATGAGTGGCGATCCGCACCATCACTGGTGCCTGCACTGATTATGGTGCTTAAGGTGATCACGCACCAAATGTTTTCCCATGGGCGCAGTGCTGGCACGTTGAGGGCGCATACAGCGCTGTGACGAAGGGCGAATGAATGTTCCGCTGGATCTGCAGTCAGCGCCGAGATTGTCTTGCTGGCGGCTTGCACGGAGTCTAGCAGCTTAACCCTGTAGCGTGACGGCGCCTGTTGTTGCGTCCTGCGTCGTGCCAACCCGCGCACACTACTCTACAGCACGTGCGCCCGCCTCTCTCCCCCCCTCGCCCACCCTACCCCTGCTCTACACGCGCCGCCTCTTTGGCCGCCTGCACCCGTTGTACGGGATCGGCGTCACGTCCACGAGCCGCGTGAGCGCGAGCCCAGCGGCCGCGAGCGACTGCACCGCGTACTGCTTGTTCTTGCCCACGCCCTTCATTTGCACGGTCACGGACCCATACCCAAGCTTGATCGCGCGGCGCGCGAGCTCCTCGGCCGCCTTCTCGGCAGCGACAGGAAGGTTCTGCAGAGGGATCGGGGGGGGGGGATGGGGGGGGGGGAGCAGGGCGAGCGCGCACGTGCGTCAAGGCAAGGGTGTTTGCACGAGTGGGTGCAGGCCGGCGAGGGCGTGATTTTAAAGGTTTAACACTAACGCGTACGCCCCGGAGGACCCCGGGGCTTGAGTTAAGGCCTAGACTACACTTCTAGGGGGGCTCTACTAGGAGAGCCCGCAAGGCCACGCAGCGCGCCAGCCTACCATGGACGACGAGGGCGAGGGTGAGTGTACGCGGGGTGTTGAGGGAGAGGCACGGGAGCGTGTGCACGCGTGTCGCGCACAGCAGGGGTTGCGCCACGGTCCGTCAGCGCATTGGGGCACGACAGGGGCCTACGCTGATGAGTCGAGGTGCTGGCACTACAAAGCAAACCCTGGTGCAACCTTGGTGCAAAACAGGTGTAAAGCCCAATCAAGTTGCGCTTCTTGCACAACAACCCAAAATCCCAATCAAGTTGCGCTTCTTGCACAACAAAGCGAAGCACAGCAGCGCGCACCCACCTTTCGCGCGTTCTTGAACCCGACCGTGCCGGCGCTCGTCCACGCCTTGACTGCACCGTCCGGGTCGGTCAACGTGAGGATGATATTATTGCTCGAGTTGGTTATGTGCACCACGCCCATGAGCGACGCTGCAGACCCGGGCATTCTGCGGCCGCCGAGGCGGACGACCTTGCGGGCGCCGGTCGAGAACGCCTGCTGCTCGGGCTGCTGGGGCTGCTGCGCGGCCGGTGGCACAGCCGTCTGCTCCTCGTCTTCAGGGGGGGGCGCCGCCGCGGCGGAGGACGCAAACGAGAGGGCGCCCCCTGGGCGGTCGGCGCGGCTGCGGGGCGACCACGCGGACGGCATGCGTGCCCATGCGCTGCTGCCCCCGCCGCATGGCCCGCCATGCGCTGCCACGGCGGAGTACGCCGCCAGGGAGAGACCAGCGCCGGCAGCACGCGCGAATCCGGGATCGGCACGGCTGAGGGGTGCCCACGGTGCAGGGGAGCTGCTGACGCGTGCACCATCTTGCCCATGCAGCGTCGTGTCTGCAGCATGCAGCATGCATGCACCAGGGCTGTTCAGCACACACGCACAGGCGCAGTGGAGCGCAGTCATGCATGCATGCGTGCGTGAGTGAAGCATTCGCACCGGAGGGCGCGCTTGTGCTGGCGCCGCTGCTAGAACCGCTGCCCCACAAAGGCCTCGCTACCCACGCGATGGCGGCCTCCGCCGTCGCTACACGCGCCACACCCGCCAACGTCATCATCGCAGCATGGGATAGCAGCGATCGAGGCCACTTCTTCCGGTGCACCCTGGTTTGCACTTTCGCTCACACTCGGGGGGTAATTAATGTGACGCCCTGCGAGCCCGCCGGAGCCGAGCCCACCCGGAAGGAGTAGAAAAATGGCAGAGACCATCGAGTCAATCATAGCGAGGGCACAGGCAGCGATACACAGGGCCAAGTTACTGACTGACAACGGGTATGCTCATGATGCGCGCAGAGCAGCCCCACAGACCCAGCTCTCTAGGGTCTCACCAGTGGAGCTGTCGACGCTGGGAGAAGCTGGGCTGATGGCGGAGGCAGCAAGCCGCAACGGCCATGCAGGTGCCCATGCAGGAACGCATGGGGTTCCCAACATGCATGCTTCCACCTCGCCCCAGGGCGAAGGGGGAGCAGCTGCGGCGGAACAACTCCGTGCAGACGCCCTGCACCCGCTCCGAGGCCACACGGCCTTGGCTGCCCTGCCTACGGACCACCACGCGGACCACCCGCCCGCCGTGGCAGGCCATGCCGCCATGCACCCGCTCGTGCCTGGCAGCGTGGTGGCCGAGTCAGACACCTTCTTGGACGACGACGCCTCCGCCACCGCGCGCCTGCGCTCGTTCCTGCAGCTTCAGCTGATCTCCAGCCAGGCCATCCTCGCGCAGCTGCAGCAGCAGCAGCGGCGCGCAGACGACCTCGCTGCGAGGCTCGTTCAGCTCGCGCCGGCGACGACGCATCCGCAGCAGGAGCAGGACACGGCTGGGGTGGCGTCAGAGTCACAGCTGCAGGATCAGCAGCAGCAGCAGCAGCAGCACGAGCAGCAGGAGGAGCTGCGTCCGCTCGAGTCGCACGAGGACTACATGCGTCACCTGCTGCGCCAACACGGCACGTACGATGAGCAGCAACAGCACGTGGCAGCAGCGGGAATCTGGCTGGGCGGCAGCAGCGCACTGGGGCTGCCGTACCCGTCGCTAGGAGGAGCGGGCGGTGGCGGTGGCGGTGGGCCCGCGACGCTTGGCGTGTCTGGTGCCGAGCAGCAGGCGGCCGCGTACGCAGGCGCGGGGGCAGAGGCACGCAGGCGGGCGGCAGCCGCGGCGGAGGCTCGCGCTGCTGCGGGCGGGAACACGCCAGAGTACTGTCCCTACTACGCGGACGTGTCGGCAGACGAGCGCGCGGCTGCCTCCTCGGCAGGTGTGTGCGAGTGTGTGTGTGTGCGTGCATGCGTGTGTGTGTGTGTGTGTGTGTGTGCGTGTGTGTGTGTGCGTGTGTGTGTGTGTGTGAAGGTTGGGGCACGGGCACAGAGGGAGACCAGGGAGAAGGGGGGGGGGACACCAGGCTGTGGCAGCAGCAACGCGGCAGGGTTGCCACCTAGAGGGGGGGACGGTGTGTGTGTGTGTGTGTGTGTGTGTGTGTGTGTGTGTGCGTCTGAAGGTTGAAGCACGGGCACAGAGGGAGACCAGGGAGAGGGGGGGGGGGGCGGACACCAGGCTGTGGCAGCAGCAACGCCGCAGGGTTGCCACCTAGGGGGGCGGTGTGTGTGTGTGTGTGTGTGTGTGTGCACGCTCACGCTTTGTGTGCGGCCAGACCTCTGCAGCAAATCCCCCCCCCCCTTCCCTCGTCGCCCTCTGTGCCCGTGCCCCAACCTTCACAGACACACACACACACACACACACCGTCCCCGCCCCTAGGTGGCAACCCTGCCGCGTTGCTGCTGCCAAAGCCTGGTGTCCGCCCCCCCCCCCCTCTCCCTGGTTTCACTCTGTGCCCGTGCCCCAACCTTCACACACACACACACACACACACACATACACACACACACGCACACCGCCCCCTCTAGGTGGCGACCCTGCGGCGTTGCTGCATTCAGAGTCGGTTGGCCCCGCCCCTGCCTCTGCTGCTGCCTCTGCTGCCACTGGTACTCCCCTGCTGCGCGTGGCCCAACGGCTTGCCGCGCTGCAGGAGCAGCAGTCCAACACGCTGCAGCAGCTACTGAGCCTGAGGCTGGAGCAGCTGAGGTGTGTGTGTGGGGGGGGGGCTCACATGCACACATGTAGACAGCCACACACGCACACACGCACAGTCGCACACGCACCCACCTGCGCGCTCCCACGTATGGCCCGCCAGCGCCAACACGCCGTCATGGGTTTCTGTCTTAGCTGTCTTCATCCTGTTCAGTTTGTCCTTACAGGCATGTGTGCCCACGGAGGCTTGGCATCTGTCTTAGTTCTGTACTTTCCCTGGGGAGAGTTTCTAAACTCTTGTTGGCTATCCATCTGGGATTCAATAGGAAAGTCCCTCGCCCATGCAACGGCGCGCGCGCCATTGCAAACGTCATCAGAGGCGCGCCCAACCAAACTTCAATTCAGAGCATGCTCGCCCCCCCCTCTCCCCACCTCCGCACACGCAGGCTTCGCCAGCAGCAGATGTGCACGTTGCAAACGTCATCAGAGGCGCGCCCAACAGACCTTCAAATCAGTGCATGCTCGCCCCCCCCTCCGCACACGCCAGGCTGCGCCAGCACCAGATGTCCGCGCTGCACGCGCGCACGCCGTCGCCAACGCCCCCTGAGGGGCGTCCAATAGACCATGGAATCATCACACTCACACACACACATACACGCACACACACACACACACACACACACGTGCGCCAGGCTGCGCCAGCAGCAAATGTCTGCGCTGCAGGAGCTGCTACGCGGGGAGGTGGCGGTTGTTGAGGGCACGCCGCTGCAGCTGAGCGCGGTGCACCAGGTGCGCTGCATGTCGTCGTTGCTGTGATGGCTACCTGCCCCCCCAGCCATGATCTCCCCCCCCCCCACACACACACACATACACACACTCGCCCCCTCTTTTCTCCCTCTCCTGCCCACCCACCCACCCCGCGCACACACACACACGCATACACACACACACACACACCAGGCCCGCACACTGCTGGGCCAGAGCCTGCACGATGTGGCTCTAGCTGGAGTTGCATGCCACCCCCTCCACGCACACGCACACACACACACACTCACACCAGGCCCTCGTTCTGCTCTGCCACACACGCACACACACTCACACACACACCAGGCCCTCACACTGCTGGGCCAGAGGCTGCATGATGTGGCTCTAGCTCGAGTTGCATGCCACTCCCTCGGCACACACACACTCACACCAGGCCCTCGGTCTGCTCTGCCAAACACACACACACACACACACCAGGCCCTCACGCTGCTGGGCCAGAGCCTGCATGATATGGCTCTAGCTGGAGTTGCATGCCACCCCCTCCACACACACACACACACACACACTCACACCAGGCCCTTGTTCTGCTCTGCCACACACACACACACACACACACCAGGCCCCCACGCTGCTGGGCCAGAGCCTGCACGATATGGCTCTAGCTGGAGTTGCATGCCACCCCCTCCACGCACACACACACACACACACACACACACACACACACACACACACACTCACACCAGGCCCTCGTTCTGCTCTGCCACACACACACACACACACGCACGCACACACACACCAGGCTCTCACGCTGCTGGGCCAGAGCCTGCACGACATGGCTCTAGCTGGCGCTGCGATCCACGCCGGACGCGGGCTAGACGACGTGGCTGGGCTGGCGGTGGTGGTCAGGTGTGTGGCTGCCATGCATGCATGCGCACACACACACACACACACACGCATGCACACACACGCATGCACACGCGCACGCACACACACACCGTTGGTGCATACTCAGAGCGTGGCGCTGATACGTGTATCACGCGGGGTGGTCGTTTGGCTGGGCTGGCGGTCGTGGGCAGGTGTGTGTGGCTGCCATGCATATTAACGCGCACACACACACATGCACGCACGCGCGCGCACACTTGCACACTTGCACACACAGAGACACTTACACACGCTCACGCGAACACACACAAACACACTCACACACACACACACACACACACTCGCACACATACGTGCGCACGCACGCACGCATGCACACGCACGCATGCACACGCACGCATGCACACGCACCGACCCCCCTCCTCCCAAACACGCGTGCGTGCGCCACCGCTGCTCCTTCGAACAGCCGTGCGGTCGTGTCAGCGATGCCTCGCCAGCTGGCACACACACACACACACACACACACACACACACACTTGAGCAGCCGTGCTGACGGGCGTGCGGAACACGTTTCGACAATGGCGCGCCAGCTGCTCTCTGTGCTGAGGGAGTTTCCGAGGAGTGGGGGTTCAGCGGCCGTGCAGCAGGCTCAGGTGTGTGTGTGTGTGTGTGTGTGTGCCAGCTGCTTTCTGTTCTCAGGGAGTCACCGAGGAGGGGGAAGGGTGCAGCAGGTGCAGGTGTGTGTGTGCGTGTGTGCGTGTGCGTGTGTGTGTGTGCCAGCTGCTTTCTGTTCTGAGGGAGTTTCCGAGGAGGGGGGAGGAGGTGCAGCAGGTGCAGGTGCGTGTGGGTGGGTGGCTGGGTGGGTGCCAGCTGCTCTCTGTTATCAGGGAGTTACCGAGGAGTGGAGGGGGTGGGGGTGCAGCAGGTGCAGGTGCGTGTGTGTGTGTGTGTGCGTGTGTGCGTGTGTGTGCCAGCTGCTTTCTGTTCTCAGGGAGTTACCGAGGGGGGGGTGCAGCAGGTGCGTGTGTGTGTGTGTGTGTGCTTGCCATCTGCTTTCTGTGCTGAGGGACCCCACACCCGCCCGACATCCACCCAACACACACACGCAGCGCGCCCCCCACCCACGTGCCCCACACCCAACCACATGCAGAGCACGGGCACCCACACACCCTTACACCCCAACGCACACACATGCCCCACACCTGCACGCACGCACGCACACACGCCCCCCCCCCCCCACACACACACACACACAGAGCGCCCCCCGCCCACGTGCCACACACACCCTGACACCTTGACACACACATGTGCCCCACACTCACACACCCACACGCACACACGCCCCCCCCACACACGCACACGCAGAGCGCCCCCCGCCCACGTGCCCCGCACCCAACTACACGCAGAGCGCGGTCACCCACACAACCTGACACCCCAACACACACACATGCCCCACACCTGCACGCACACACGCGCCCCACACCTACTTTCACACTCACACGCAGAGCGCCCCACACCCACGTGCCCCACACCCAACCACACGCAGAGCGCGGTCACCCACACAACCGGACATCCCAACACACACACATGCCCCACACCTGCATGCACACACGCGCCCCACACCCACTTTCACACACACACGCAGGGCGCCCCACACCCACGCGCCCCACACCCAACCACACACAGAGCGCGGGCACCCACACACCCAGCACCCCAACACACACAAACATGCCCCACACCTGCACGCACACACGTCCCCCCACACACACACGCACACGCACACAGCGCGCCCCCCGCCCACGTGCCCCACACCCAACCACACGCAGAGCGCGGGCACCCACACACCCTGACACACGTACACACACATTTGCCCCGCACCCGCACTCACACACGGCTCCTCGCACCCACTTTCACACTCTAACACGCAGAGCGCGGGTGCGAGCGAGGCGGAGCTGTCGCGCCTGGTCCCGGCACTGTGCTGCATGCCCGGCGACGAGGGCTGCTCTGATAGGGCAGGCGCTGGGGCAGCGGACGGATCTGATGGGGCACCCACTGTCAGCAGCAGCGGCAGGAGCAGCGGTATCGGCAGCAGTGGTGCGCCTGGCGGAGGCGCGCCACCCTCCCCCTGCCCCGCAGTGGAACAGCCTGGCGTGGGGCGGCGGCAGGGGTCGCATGGCGGGGCAGAGGCATCGGGGGTGGCGGAGCCAGAGGGGGGCGTGGGGCGGCAGCAGCATCAAGCTGGCGAGGCAGAGGCGACATGGGCGGGGGAAGCGGGGGGGATGGAGCCAGGGGCAGAGGACGCGCGCACGCACGCAGGGGACACTGCACTGATGGGTGGGAGCCCTGCTGCTGCTGCATGGGCAGACGGAGTGGCGGAGCCAGGGGCGGAGGGGGGCGAGCGCGCACACGCAGCGGACACCGCATGGCGATGCGGGCATCCTGCTGATCCTGCTGCTGCTGCGGCTGCTGCTGCTGCTTGGGCAGAGGCGGAGGGGGGCGACACAGCATGGCACTCCGGACGAGGTGCTCCCGCTGCTGCTACTGCTGCTGCTGCTCCTGCTCCTGCTGCTGCTGCCGGTGGTGTCCGCGTCGGCCTCGCTGGCGAGCCGTGCGGCATCTGCCTGAGCGAGTTTGTCCCCGGGGAGGGCCTGCACTCGGTGCACGGCGCGGGCGCGCCAGGTGCTCACTACTTTCACGAGGCGTGCCTGTTTGAGTGGCTGAGGATCCGGGCAGCATGCCCGTCGTGCCGGATGCCGCTGAGGAGGGGAGAGCCAGGAGGGGAGGAGGGGGCGGGGGTGGCAGCAGCGCGAGGTGAGGAGGAGGGAGCGGTGTTCGGGGCAGAGGGGCAGGGGCAGGAAGCAGAGGGGGGCGGCGCGCATGGGGGGCGCGCTCTGCTGCAGGAGCAGCAGGAGCAGCAGCAGATGGTCGGGGGGGCGCAGGACCAGCAGGACCAGCAGGGCCAGCAGCACCAGGATGAAGAGCTGCGGCCCCTCGAGTCGCATGAGGACTACATGCGCGCGCTCATGCGTCAGTACAGCGGCGGTGGCGCGCACGGCGACGAGGAGCAGCAGCACACCACAGACGAGGAGCAGCAGTAGACAACAGGCGAGGAAAAGCAGCAGCAGCAGCAGGCAAGAGTCGAGCAGCAGCAGCAGCAGCACACCACAGACGAGCAGCAGCAGTAGACAACAGGCGATGAAAAAAAGCAGCAGCAGGCAACAGTCGAGCAGCAGCAGCAGCAGACACCAGACGAGCAGCGGCAGTAGACAGCAGACGAGGACGCGCTTACATTGGGTGGCACGTGAGACCTGGCGGGCGGCGCTGAAGCACCCAAGTATCCGCGGTAGGCGCAGAGGCACCGGCACGCAGGCACAGGCAGGCGACAGCTTTTTTTGTACACCAGCATCGGCGGCCGTGGCCGACAGAGCAGATCATTTCTTGCAGTTGCAGGAGGAGCGCAGGCCTAGCGTCCGGCATGTATGTTCAGTTTTTTTTTCAATGCACGCCAGTCACATGAATTATAGCAGCAAAAATCATCCCTGAAGCGGTATAATCAGAGCGCCGGTGCATCTGGGAGTCAATGGCGGTTGGGTTTTGATCCAGCGCTAGCAAAAAAACAATGGATGAATGAAGAGCACGAATGGGCCATGGTTGTCATGTTTGCGGCGCAGGGATGAATGTTGGCACGGGCGTTGCTCGTAGCCTAGTAAGCGCCTAGCGCTTTGGGCAGTCCATCCTGCACACGCCCGGCCCACCGCAGTGCTCATCGCCGCATGCTGTCTTGGTCGCATACCCACAGCACCATTGCGTGAGGCCCTGCAGCCGCCCCAAGCAGTCCTGCGGGCAGTTGCGGCAGTTCTCGCCCGCCCATGCGTCGCAGAATCCGTCACCACACGAGGGCAGCGGGTGCAGCAGGCAGCCCTCCCCAGGCGGGGGCGGCAGTGCAGTCCATGGGAGCTGAGTCGGTGGCGGCGGCGCGGGGGGCGTCTGCCCTGGGCAGTCCACGCGGCACACGGCCGGCCCACCGCATTGGTCATCGCCGCAGCCTACCTTGGTCTGATACCCGCAGCACCACTGCGTGAGGCCCTCGAGCCGCCCCGAGCAGTCTTGCGGGCAGTTGCGGCACTCCTCGCCCGCCCACGCATCGCAGAATCCGTCGCCACAGAAGGGGCTGGGGTAGGCTGCGCAGCCCTGACCAGGAGGGGGCGGCAACGCGACGCGGGTGCTCTGTGGTGGTGGTGAAGTGAGGTCGCCTGGAGGCGGGGGCGGTGGGCTGGGCGGACGGGGCGGTGGGCTGGGCGGAGGGGGCGGCGGCTGGCGGCGGCGGGCTGGGGTGAGGGCTTTTCAGCGGCGGTGGTGGCGGCGGCAGCGAGATCACCGTTCCCTCTCTGGTGGGTGGCGGGGGCGGCGTCGGTGGCGGGGGCGGCGGCAGCGGAGGGGGTAGAGACGGAGGGCTTGGACTGGCCGCGGGTGGCGGCGGCGGTGGTGGTGAGGGCGGCGAGGGCGGCGCGGGTGGCGCCGATGGCGGTGTGGGTGGCAACGGTGGGCCCATGTAACCAGGCGGGAACGGCGGCATGGTCGGTGGCGACGGCGCCAGGGAGCCCGGTGGCAGCCTGGGATAGCGCGGCGCTGGCGGCCGTGGATACGGGGGTGGTGGGGGCCTTGGCGGGGGTGGGGCCTCGTACCCAGGAGGGAACGGGGGGGTTGGAGGTGGGGAGGGAGGCCTCTTTGGAGGCGAGGGCGGCTCCATCTGTGGTGATGGCGGCGGCGGCGGCGGCGATGGCGGAGGCGGTGGGTGCGGCGGCGGCGGTGGTGGCAGTGGTGGCGGCGGCGGCAGTGGTGGCGGCGGCGGCAGTGGTGGCGGCGAAGGCGATGGCGGGGGACTGGGCGGTGGCGGAGGCGGGGACTTCTGTCCGATCGGCGGCAGGGGCCTGGGCGGCGGGGGACTGGGCGGAGGCGGCGGCGGCAGTGGCGGCGGGGACCTCTGTATGTTTGGTGGCGGTGGCCTTGGCGGCGGAGGTTGAGGCGGCAGGGGCGATGCTACTGGCGTGACGACCGCATCGCGTGTCGTGGTCGGGCCGTTTGGGTACTGGGCCGCTGCGTCGTACTCGCACTCTGTCGCGCTCGCGTCAAAGCGGCAGAGCACGATTTGCGCGGCGATGCCCGAGGGAGCAACCTGTACGTACACGAGCTTGACGCGCCCAATCATGTCCACCCATTCGCGGCCAGCGGGCAGCGCGGCAAGCAGCACGACCTGTTGGATTGCAGTTCAGGTGGCGGGGCTTGTCGGGGAACGCACGTGGAATGGTGCATGTTTGTGCAGCGAGCAGGGCATGGCATTCGTTGTGCCTAGTGAACGCAGGCACGCACACACTGGCCGTGTGGCACAACCCCTTAACCGACCTTTGAGTAGGTATCCTGGTTGACTGCGTTGTCGAGTCGGTGTACGCTGTGGCAGGCAATGGTGAGTGTGCGGCACTGTGATTAGTAGATGGGACTGGGTGTGCAATTGCGTGGTGCACTCTTCTGAAATGAGGTTGCGGGGAGGAGGAGGGGGCAGGGGCAGCAGCAGCTCCTGCAGCTGCAGCTGCTGCTGGATTTGACAGTCGAGTGTGACGCACCTAACAGGCAGCGCCTTTGGCTTTGCTTGGCGTATTGCGCCCGAGAAATAAAACAGGTGGCTGGATACTGGTGGTGCGGGCCTAGAGGGTCAGGGCACGGGCATGTGCTTCCCTGCTGCACATTTTTAAAGAGAATAGATAAGAGCTGAACGGGCAGACCATAACTAGCCAAGTACGTGCATGCGAGGAGAGGTGCAGCGGTGGCGGTGGGGCTCTCACCTAACGCGCTGGTCGTACGATGACAGCAGGCCCGAGTCAGAGCCAATCTTCTCCCTGTAGCTCACAAAGTGGCCCTGTTTGGCCGGCACTGCGTTGTTCCAGCTGCTGGGCCACAGGATGATGTGGTTGCGTGACGTGCGCTGCGTGCCGGGAATCTCATAGAAAAACCACTGGCCTCGCGGCAGCTCGGGTGCGCCAAGCTCGGCAATGGACTCATACCTGAAGGGGGTGGGAAGGGAGGGAGGGAGGCGGCAGAGAGGGAAGTGAGCGGCAGAGACAGGCCGGGTAGCTGGGGCGCGCGCAGCTCAGGTGTGGGCTCGTAGGTTGATGCGGGTCGGGCGTATTTAGTGTAGTCACGGCGCGGGCCGAACGCTTCCTTCTCCTCGAAGAGTGCCGCAGGCGAAAAATATTTTAGGCATGTATGCTGCATGTATGCCTTCTAACGGGGAAAACTGGCACTGGAAAACTGGTACTGGAAACCTTGCACTGGAAACCTGGCACAGGGACAGCAGCACAACACGGGGCCAGTTGCGCTCAACGTACCAGTGGAGCTTCCAGGATTGGGGTGCGTTGAAACAGCGCTGGCCGTCGCACCCGCCCATCACCTGCGAGGTATGGGGCGGAGGTTTGGTTTCAGCGTCACATACGGGGGTGTGTGTGCTCGCAGCCATGCGCACCAGGCTTGATGTAGCATGGTGGCGAACAGGCACACATGTCACACACGCACAGCGCAAGCACAAGCCCGCAACCGGGCGGCCACATTTCTGCACTCACGCACGAGCAGTCGCCGTACTCGTTGCTGAGCGTCGATGAGTGCGCAAGGCCGAGGTTGTGGCCGAGCTCGTGGAAGATGGTGTCGGGCTTGTTGGCGTAGGCATCTGTCGCCGTGGCAGCAGCAGGGCAGAGGGGGGCAGCAGGCGGGTGGGTGAGTGGGGGCAGGGGCAGCTGGGCAGAGGCAGTGGGGCAGGGCACGCTTGGTGGCATACAGGTATGTCGCCGTGGAAGCAGCGGGGCGGGGCAGTAGGCGGGTGGGTGAGTGGGGGCAGGCGCAGCTGGGCAAGGCAGCATGGCAGGGCAGGCTTGTTGGCGTGGACGTCTGTCACCGCGGCAGCAGCAGGGCGGGGGCAGCAGGCGGGTGCCTGCTCTGCCCCGCTGTCCCACCCTGCTGCCCCTGCCATGCTGCCCTGCCCAGCAGCTCCTGCCCCCACTTACCATTGATGAACGCCATGCAGTAGGTGCCGCAGCCGACGGACCCCATTCCCGCCCACCCGCACGCCGCCATCGCCGGGATGATGAGAATGCGCCGCACGCCATTCCGGTCGAGCAGCCCATTTGGCACGACGCCGCGGGCGCGCACTGCATCGACCGCAGCCTCCATCCACCCGTACAGCTCGGTGTTGCTGCAGATGTGCAGGGTGAGCGGGGTTAAGGCAGTTGGGGCAGGCTGGGGGCTGGAATGGGGTCACCCACGGGGTCGAACGCTTGCGTCCATTCCGCCATACAGCTCGGTGCTGCTGCAGATGTGCATGTGGCACAGGTTCACAGTGGAAGGCGGCCACGCATCTGCTCAGCTTTAACTGCTCTTCTGACCCTGAGGAAGGTTCTTTCCTATGTGCTACTTGCTACTTGCCAGACATGTCCCTCAGGTACCTCTGTTTGGGGCTAGTCTAGCCGATGGGAGCGGTAGTCTAGTCGGTTGGGAGCCGGCGGTCTTTAGGCCACTACTAGTTTTTTCTTCTAGTAGCTGTAGCTGCCTGCTGAGCTGGAAACCCCGTGTAACTTGTTACTGGTTACTTGAAGAGGGCTTGACTGTGAGCAGAGATCGAAACGCATGCGCGTTAAGTCCAGGGCCAATGGCCAGCCAATGGCCTGCACAGTTATGTTTGGCCCAGCCCCTTCCTGCAGCAGAGATATCAAACTGCCTGCGCATTGAGTCCAGGTTGAATGCCTGCACCGTTCAGTTTAGCCCAACTCCTTCGCACCTGCAGCGTGAGGCCGTCCACACGCCGAGCGGTCCATCTCCACCGTACCCCACGTCGATCACCTCCTCGACCACATAGTTGTTCTCGGGCAGGAACTGGGTCTTGCCGTACGAGCACGAGCTGTAGTAGTCCTGCAAACGGGGCCATGTGGTGGTCGTGGGGTGGGTGAGGGTGAGTTTGCTGAGGGCAACACGGCAGAAGTCAGACGGTTGCGCGGTCGTCGGACGGGCGCCAATCAGCTGGCCTGGCTGTCTGCCAGTGGCCAGTGCACTGTAATGGCCTCCTCCCTCCCCCTCCTCCTCCCACCTGCATCGTGAGGCGGACTGGGGTGCCGTAGCCGTTGGTCCACTGCGTCTTAAACGCGCCTGCCGTCGTCTTGGGGTCGCTGACGCCGATCTTGATGATGATGGTGACTGATGTGATGGTGGCCACGAGGCCGCTCTCCAGCGGCTCAAACCCGCCTGCTGGCGCGCTGCTCGACAGGCTCAGGTCCGCCACCGTGATCGTATTGGTCGTCCAGTCCCAGTCGCCAGACACATCCACTCTCACGCCTGGGGTGCACATACGTGTAGAGGAGTGGTTTAGGTTGGTTGAGGGGAAAGGGGGGTGGGGGGTGGGAGGGGGAAGGGGGGGGGAGATGCACACAAGGTTTGCATGCACGCATGACTTCTGCATGCGCGCTCACCCGAAGTCAGCTCCGGCAGCGCGTCCGTGACCTTGGACACGTCTAGATGGAACTGCACCCCCTGCGCAACCACCAGTACGTATACGTACTCCTCTCCATCCGCAGACAGCACTTGCAGCTCGCCAGAGAGTACGACTTGGCCTTGTAATCGTCGCTGCCCCTGTTGCTGCACACCTGCTGTGTGGTTGCGCATCCACGCCCAGTGGCGCGCGCTGGGTGCACCTGGCTCCGTTGCGAGCGTCGTCTGCTCCTCCAATGTCGGCCACTCGGAGAAGGAGGCGAGAGCTGTGCTGGCTGCCAGAAAGGATGTCATGACGAGCAACACCAGCCTACGTCCCAACCCCATCGCGCCCCCCCTAGCGTAGCAAATTATATCGTCGCCACGTGTAGCAAGCGGTGTAGGGGCTGTGAGTGCCTGTGTTCCCGCCCGCCTATCCCGCCGGCCAAACTTCAAAGCCGCCAAGCCAGCGCAGTGCCAAGCGTCCAAAGCTTAGACGAGCACGCTTCTATAGCTATTCTTCAGCTAGTACACAATTGAAGAAGGGCCTGGAACCGGCGCGCGCCACTCTGCGCCTTTGAAAATGCAGCCCGCAACACGAATGCAGCCCGCAACACGAATGCACGTGGCGCCTCCGCAGATGCCGGACGGATGCAAGTTCCGAAGAGTGTCGTGGCGCTTGGCGAAGGCGCTGAAGTTGTCCGCTTGTCGAGGGGGCCCAGCCTTGAGGGCTACCTAGAGAGCATGACCGACCGCTCAGCAGGCACAGTCACAGCATGTCACGCCTACCTGGTGCCACCAGAGCAGAGCAGCACGCAACATTTGCTGCCGCCAACAAGTCGGCGTCATCGCGTGCAGCTGCCCTGAGAGCTCCGTGTGACCACGAGAGACGCGGCTGTCGGTGCTGTGGAGACGCGCGCGCGTATGAGCCTGTACGAGGGCGTGCGCGTGCGTGATGCTCCACCTGCTCAAATGCCCTGGGTAGGGGGGAAAAGGTGGATGGGTTCATGCCAGTTTGTAGCCCAGTGTGCTTCCCGGCTCGCTGCTGCTGCTGCTACCCCCTGCTTAACCCTAAATTCCCTGCCAGGAGCATCGGCGGCGAGGGAGCCGGTGGCGAGGGAGCCTGCCGCGGCCCCTCCCGTCGGGGGGGGGGGGGGGGGCTGCCCGCGCGTGTGGGCGACACGTTGCTGTACCACAGTCATGTGCTGTCCATCCCTGTGGCAGCCGCCACCATCATCCTCCCGGCTCGTGGCTCTCCGGGATGACTGCTCCGTGTATGTGCGCATCAGCCAGGAGTGTTGTGCATGGAAAGGTGCACAGATCACAGCAACAGGCATGACCCGGCTGGCAAAACGACATCCCTAAAACACAACAGACAGATTGGCGCATGCGTCCGCTGCGGCGTAAGTCTCCGAGCCGTGCCGGGGGACGACCCTCATCGACACAAATGGTCAAGAGCACGGCGACCTCCTTAGGTTCTTAGGTTCTTAGGATGAGGGTTTAACCTACTTAATCTGGCAATGTCTGAGTGCGTTTTCTAAAAGTCACATTGGTGACATCGGCTGCAGGTGGCGCCTGTGTCGGCCCGGTGTATGCCCAGCCTCTTCGTCTTCTACTACCGCGCGGGTGTGCGCACGTCAGCACTGGCGGCAGCAATCGCTGCACAGATCGCTCCAGCATCTGCACCAGTGTAGGAAAGGCAACAGGCAGGAGCGATGGCAGGCTTGTAAAAATGTACATCAAAAAAACGAAAACAAAAAAACTGTTGTGTGAAGCTGTGGTAGTAATGGAGAGAGTCCACCGTGTGCAGGGATGGGACGCAGCAGCTGCACTCTTGGTGATGTCGGTCTCGATCCCATAATTCCAAGCTCCTGCCTGCATGATGTGATGTGCAGCATGTATTGCGGGTGGCAGCCAGTGAGATGCGAGTGCACTCGACAACCGGCCTGCCACCACCTTTTTTGCACGCACACACCACAGCGCCCTCATTGATCACTGCCAAAAGAACTCTGGAGCAGACCGCAGTAAGAAGCAGCAAGAAGTGTGTGTGCGCGCGTGTGTGTGTGAGTGCGTGTAGGTTCAGGGTAAAGCTAAACCCTAAACGTTAGGGCAACACTAGGCTACATAGCACTTCACACTTGCATTTATATACGGCGGCGGGGTATCACCCACCCGTGTTCACGGCTGCAGGGGGAGCGGCATCTAAAACCTAGACTAAAAGGCAGGGGTCACAAACACACCGCGCCTCCTGACCACTGGGGGCCGCGCCTCCTGACCACTGGGGGCGCGCGCCTGGCTGCCCCCCGCGGTTTCCGCCTCGGATCTGAGATCGGACGTAGGGCAGCGGTGCGGCGGACATGGGCACGCATGGAGGCACGTATGGAGGCATGCTCATGATGTGGGAGGTGCTTGCTTACGACGGGACGGTCATGGTGAGCGAGCATGAGCCTGCATGACGCATGGCACTGTCGCCATGCGTGCATGGCGGAGCGCGCCATCACCATGTGTGTGTGTGTGTGTGTGTGCATGGTGCCGTGCCACACCCCTCTTAGAACCACCAGCCAGCCCCTCAGCTCAGTGATCCAGTCCCTGCCTCTTGACCACCTCTCCACCCCTCAGGACCACCGCCCGCTCGCCACCCCAGGTGGCAACAGCTGCTCACGCACGCACACACACACACACACACACTCGCCAGACGGGCACCATGTGGCATGCAATCGCTGCTTACCGGGCCGCCTCCCTCCGCCGCCATCCCCTGTCGTCACTGCCTCCACCTGCACCTGCAGGGCCCGTACGGCTCGGTGCAGGTGCATCAGGCATTCCTTCAGAGCAAGCTCACGCTCGACACGCGCGTGCGCATGGTCGGCCACGTGGCGTTCAAGCCCCTCATGGCGTATTGGCACATCCTCGACGAGTCTATCAGCGAGGGCAGGCGCCAGGAGGCAAAGAGGGACGCGGCGGCGGCGCAGGCGCGACACGGGGCAGGGCAAGACGAGAGCTGTTGAGAGCAGGGGGCGGAAGAGGCGCAGGGGGCAGCGACGGCGCTAGGACGCCGGCGAGCAGGCAGAGCAGGCATAGGCAGACAGACAGACAGACACAGACACTTGTTGACTTCTTTCCGACAGAATCGACCGCGAGCCATCGCACTGCCCGCGTTCCGCCAGATTCTGATTCCAGGCATGTGGGGCAGCACGTGAAGATTCGGGGCGGGGGTGGTGGGGCCAAACGTGGGCGCTCGTTCAACACCACGAACGTGCAGCGTGCTTGCCTCCCTCGCCCACATGATGGGGCTTGTTGTTGTCACCCCGTGTGTTGATGCCGCTGTGTGCGCTGGTCAGACAGCAGCAGGTCCGCGTTGAGGAGTGTGCAGGTCGAGCTCAGTCATTACACAGTATGCTCTTCTGCCCTATACCGCACTGTCTGGCAACCGCGCGTTAATGCCTGGCGACGGGGGTGGGCCCGCCTCTAGCTAGCTATGGCAGGCACACAGCCGCATGTGTGTGGGGTGGGGCGTTGTCGCCGCCGCACTCAAGCGACGCGCCCCCCTCCCCCCTCCTCCTCTATGACAGCCAGTTACATTGAATGGTGTGTGACACACACACATCAAGTGTCAAGTGTGTCGCGACCCCCAACGCATGACTGGCTGAAAAACATACCTGATCTGGTGTGACGCGTCAGGCCACTCATCTGGTGTGGCGTGGGTGTAGGTGGTAGGCTGGCGCGCCGCGTGTCCTTGCGGGTTCTCACAGTAGAGCCCCCCTAGACTTTTAGTCTAGGCCTTAACCCACGCCCCGGGGTCCTCCGGGCGCGAACAAGTAAAAACAGTAAAAACTGGCATGGGTGTGCTATCTCGCGTCATCTGGTGACGATGGCGCACCAGCAGTGCGCGGAGCACTGGTGGGGTGTGTGGTGCGTCATCTCGTGTCATCAACCGTCTACTACCGCCCCCCCCCTTGCGTCATCTAGTGTCTACTACCGCCCCCCCCCCCTCGCGTCATCTAGTGTCTACCGCCCCCCTGTGACCACCGCAACCCTGTGCCTACCCCCCCCCTCAGGGCCTGTGACGTCACCCCTGGTAGGCTGGCGCGCTGCGCGGCCATGCGGGCTCTACCAGGAGAGCCCGCCGCCTAGACGTGAAGTATATGCCTTACATCACGCCCCGGGGTCCTCCGGGCGCGAACATGTTAAACCTGCAAAACCTGGGACGCGTCACCGCGCCAGCTGCGCGTTGAGTGCTGCCATGCACGCGGCCTGCCGTATCTTGACCGCAGCGTAGTAACGGTACACGCGCGCGCGCTCGCCTGGGCCCAGCGTGGGCTTAACGTCGGGCGGGGAGCCAGGGACGTCTGACAGGAGGAAGAGGAGGAGGTCCTGCGGTGTGTGTGTGTGTGTGTGTGTGAAAGGGTGTGTGTGTGTGCGTGTGTGCGTGCGTGTGTGTGTGTGTGTGTGTGCGGGTGTGTGTGTGCGGGGGTGGCGGGGGTGTGCGTGTGTGTGTGTGTGTGGGCGGGGCGCCAGGGACGTCTGACAGGAGGACGAGGAGGAGGTCCTGTGGTATGTGTGTGTTTGTGTGAGTGTGTGTGTGTGTGCGCGCCCGGGCCCAGCGTGGGCTTGACGTCGGGCGGGGCGCCAGGGACGCCTGACAGGAGGAAGAGTAGGAGGTCCTGTGGTGCGTGTGTGTGCAATTGGATCGAGGAGCTGGTGCACAGGCGAGAATGGGCGCGGGGTGTGGGGTGTGGGCGGTAGTAGATCCTCCCCTCGACCCCCCCCTGCACCCCCGCCCCCATAAGCCCCCCCCCCCCACACACACAAATGCGCAGTAACAGTCGGCTTTCCAGCGAAGCCACAAATACCCCCCCCCCCACACACACACTCACCGCCGCGCGCGCGTACCCACCCACACTGCTGGGGAACATCGACAGCGACTCGTCGGCAGCGGCAGTACCCCTCTCCCCCCCCCGCACTCAAATGCACAGTAACAGTAACACCGGCTTTCCAGCAAAGGCACAAATATACCCCCCTTCCACCCCCCAACTCACCACCGCGCACCCATCCACGCTGCTGGGGAACATCGACATCGAAGCGTCCGCAGCAGCAGTAACCCCCCCCCCGCCCGCCCTGCACTCAAATGCGCAGTAACAGTAACATCGGCTTTCCAGCAAAGTCACAAATACCCCCCCCACACACAACCCACCGCCGCGCGCGCGTACCCATCCACGCTGCTGGGGAACAGCGACAGCGACAGCGACTCGTCAACAGCGGCAATCCCCTCCCCCCCGCCAAGAATGCACAGTAACAGTAACATCGGTTTTCCAGCAGATATACCCCCCCCCCCCCAACCCTCACCAACTCACCGCCGCGCGCGCGTACCCATCCACGCTGCTCGGGAACATCGACAGCAGCTCGTCGGCAGCGGCGGCGCGCGAGTAACGCAGCGCGCAGTCGAGCACGATGTCGGGGCCGGAAGGCACTGTCTGCACGCCGGCCGACGCCGCGCGGCCGCCTGCGGGAGCGGCGCAAGCGCCGCGCGCGCCGCCCCCGCCTCCTCCTGCCACTGGCGCCGCCGCCTCTGATGCCACCCCTGCTGCTGCTGCTGCTGCTGTCGGTGCTGCCTCTGGTGATACGCCCGCTGCTGCTGCTGCTGCAGCTGCCGCCGCCTCTGATGACACCCCCACTGCTGCTGCTGCTGCTGCTGCTGCTGCGTCTGCTGCTGCTGCTGCTGCGTCTGCTGCCGCCACGTCTGCTGCCTCCTCCGCTTCCGATGCTGCTGCTGCTGCTGCTGCTGCCACGTGGTCCGCAAGCTCGGCAAGCACACCGCCCGACTCGAGCGCCGTCAGCAGCGCCTGTGGTGGTAACGAACATAGGGGGTGAGGTGGGGTTGGGGGAGGTGGAGTGTGTGGAGTGGGATGGGGAGGATGGTTGGCTGGTTGGTTGTGTGTGTGTGCGTGTGCATGTGTGTGCGTGTGTCAGGATACTGCCCGACTCAAGCGCCTCGAGCAGCGCCTGTGGTGGCAAAACAGTGCGTGTGTGGGGGGGTTGAAGTTGCTTGGTTGTGCGTGTTAGTTGTGGCGGTGGGTGGGTGGAGGCCAGCACTCCGCCGGACTCTAGCGCCGCGAGCAGCGCCGGTGGTTACAAATAACATACCGGGGTGGGGTGGGGTTGGGGGAGGTGGGGTGGGGTGGAATGGAGGAGGATGGTTGGTTGGTTGGTTGTGTGTGTGGTGGTGGTGGGTGGAGGCCAGCACTCCGCACGGAAGTGGCTAATAATATAATGGGGTGGGGTGGGGTGGGGTTGGGGGAGGTGGAGTGTGAGGGGTGGGATGGAGGAGGATGGTTGGTTGGTTGGTTGTGTGTGTGTGTGTGTGTGTGTCAGGACTCTGTCTGAATCGAGCGCCGCGAGCAGCGCCTGTGGTGGCAAAGAACAAAGTGAGTGGGGTGGGGTTTGGGGGCGTGGGATGGGGTGGAATGGGGGAGGATGGTTGGTTGGTTGGTTGTGTGTGTGCATGTGTGTGTGTGTGTGTGGATGTGTGTCAGGACACTGCCTGACTCGAGCGCCGCAAGCAGCACCTGTGGTGGCAACACAGTGTGTGTGTGGGGCTGGAGGTTGCTTGGTTGTGAGCGTGGGTGGTGGTGGTGGGTGGGTGGGTGGGTGCGCCCCCGCCTCCGTCTCCCCACAAACACACCTTGGCGCGCAGTTTCAGCGGTGCCAGCGCACGAGCGTCGGCCGTGGCGGCCGCGCTCACCGCGCGCGTGGTGCCCGGGGACGCGGCGCGCAAACACAAACAACCTCCCCCCCCCACACACACACAAACACACCTTGGCGCGCAGCTTCAGCGGGGCCAGCGCGCGCGCATCGGCCGTGGCGGCCGCGCTCACCGCGCGCGTGGTGCCCGAGGACGCGTGGTGGCCGATCAGCACCACCGCTGCCGCAGGAGACGTGCCCGTGGCCGGCGACCCCCCGCCCCACCCCGCTCTCCCCCCGCTGGCTCCCCCCCCGCCCGCGCCGCCGCCCCCGAGTGCGCCCGCCAGCCCAGACTCTAGCAACCGCGCTGACGTGAGGTAGAGAGAGAGCAGGTGGCCAGGGGTCGCGCCCGCGTCGACGCGTGCCTTGGAGCGGCGCGCAGACGACGACGCGGGGTCGGTCGAGAGGCCCTCTAACTCAGCGGCCTCCTCCGCCTGAAGAGTGCGTGTGCGTGCGTGCGTGCGTGCGTGTGTGTGTGTATGTGTGTATGTGTGTATTTTTGCGTTGGGAGGTGGGGGGGACGGGGGGCACTGCGGCCTGTTCTGTTTGCGGAGCGTTGCGGTGGGGCCATCCATCTATCCACACGCACACGCACGCGCACGCAACACATCAACACGTGCACCCGAGCCCAGCTTCACGTACATGCAGCTCTGCATTCGCTGCCGCAGCAGTGATCTCTCTCACACAAACACCCCCCACACACTCACATTCACACGCAACCGCCCTCACCCAGGCACACACTCTCTCTGTCTCACCCCCCCCCCACCACCACACACACGCTCCTGCAGGTCCAAATTTGCTGCTGCGACCGAGCGTGCACGCACATGCACACACACGCACACACACACACACACACCTGCAGCTCCGCATTTGCTGCTGCGATCGAGCGTGTGCGCGCAGAGACTAGCACACACACGCACGCACACACACACACACACACACCTGCAGCTCCGCATTTGCTGCGGCGACCGAGCGTGTGTGCGCAGACTCGCACACACACGCACACACACACACACACACACACACAGACCTGCAGGTCTGCATTTGCTGCTGCGACTGAGCGTTTGCGCACAGACTCATACGCGCACGCACACACACACACACACACACCTGCAGCTCTGCATTTGCTGCTGCCACCGAGCGCGCGCGCGCAGACTCGCACAGCAGCAGCACGACTCGTTGAAGGAGGTCGGCGGTGTCCAGGTGGTCTGGTAGGCGCACCTAAAGAGAGCGCATGCGAGGGGCATGTGTGTGTGTGTGTGTGTGTGCGTGTGTGTGAGAGAGGGGAGGGAGAGGAGACGGCATGCGGGGGCATGTGTGTGTGTGTGTTTGTGTGTGAGGGGGGGGGGTAGACTCGCACAGCAGCAGAGGCACTCTCAAGAGGGAGTCGGTCGTGTCGAGATGACCTGGTAGGCGCACCTAAAGAGAGCGCACGCGAGGGGGCATGTGTGTGCGTATGTGTGTGTGCGTGTGTGTGTGTGTGTGTGTTGGATGGGGGTGCAGCAGCCTCGCACATCAGCAGCACCAGGACTCTCTGGAGGTCGGCGGCATCAACGTGGCCTGGTAAACGCACCGAAAGAGAGAGCATGCCCCTGTGCACAGATGCAGCACCACTTTCTGAGCACAGGCCGTGTGCAGTGTGTGAGTCCGCACCTGCTTAGCCAGCATCGCGTAGTCCACCACCGGCGGCGCGGCCGGCGCAGGACCCGTCCTCCGCCGCCCGCCGTCGTGCCCATGCGGCTGCTGCTGCTGCTGGTGAAGGGGGCTGCCAGACGCGTCGCCCGACGCGGGCCCAGCCTGGCGCGTCGTCGCCACCTGGTGCTGCGCCTGCGCCTGCGGCAGCGTCGGCGCGCCGCGCGCCGCGCCGCCGGCCCCGTCGAACCCCGCGGCCTGTCCGCCGTCCGCTGCCGCCGCCGCTGCGAGCGGCGACCCGCCCGTTCCCTGTGACGACGTCGTGAAGAAGATGCCCTTGGGTGCGGACTGGCTCGCGCTGCCATGCGAGTGCTGCACGCTGCGCGCGACCGTGCCGAGCGCCTGCCACCCGGCGGCCGCGAGCCCCGCGGCCATGTTTGCGACCGAGCCGGCGCCGCTGCTGCTGCTGGTGCCGCCACTCTCGCCGCCGCCGCTGCCCGTGCGAGCAAGGTGGCTCCGCGCGGGCGTGTTCGCGGTGGCGGCGCCCCCGATCGACTGCGCCGTCCCGTGGCCGTGGCTCGCCGCATGCGGCGCCCTGCTCTGCCCCTGCCCGGCGTGCTTTCGGTGGTGCGCCCGCCCGCTTCCCTCCTCTGGGCTGCTCCCGCCACTGACCACGACAAAGTCGTCGTCCTCCTCTGATCCTGTGTGTGGGAGGGGAGTCCAATGGCGTGTGTGTGTGTGTGTGTGCGCGTGGTGGTGGCGGTACTATTTGGTGTGAGTTGGGGTTCTGTTGGTCGTGCGGTGTGCATTGTCCGCGTTGTTATCATCAGACTCAAGTTTTTTGTGTGTGTGTGCGTGTGTGTGGTGTTGTGTGTGTGGTGTCTGTGTGTGTGGTGTGCGTGGTGTTTGTGTGTGTGTGTGTGGTGTGTGTGCGTGGTGTGTGTGGTGTGTGTGTGTCTATGTGTGTGCGGTCAGTGATACCGCCTCTGCTGATCCTCCTCCTCCACCCCACCTCCTCCTCCCCCGCCGCCCCCGCCTCGCCCGCCGCCCGGCTGCAGCGGGTGCGAACCACTAGCATCATCAGTGGGCAGCGCACCGTCGCCGCTGCGCGCGCGTGCGTCGCCGCCACCTGCGGGGCGCCCAGACCCGCCGGGCGCACCCGACCCAGGGCGCTGCTGCTGCTGCTGCTGCGCCTGCTGCTGCTGCACCTGCTGCTGCTGCGCCTGCTGCTGCTGCGCCTGCTGCGTCTGCTGGCCCTGCTGCTGCTGCCCGTGCGCCCCCCTCCCCCCTGCTGCTCCTGCACCCCCCGCCCCCTCCGCCTGCGCCCCCCGCCCCGCCCGCGCCCCCCGCCCCTTTCTGCAGAAACGGCTCCGGTGCAAGCGACAGCCTCTGGCCCTCGGGCGCTGGCCCCCCCGCGAAGAACGCGTGTGTGAAGAACGCCTCAAAGCCCATGCGCTGGTCGGGGTCGCGGCGCAGCAGGCCGAGGAGCAGCTCGCGGCACGGCTGCGTGTGTGTGTGCGCGTCTTCGTGTGCGCGTGTGGTGTGTGTGTGTGTGTGTGTGGTCCCGTGCAGCAGGCCAAGGAGCAGCTCACGGCACGGCTGCATGAGCGCGTGTGTGCGCGTGTGTGCATGTGTGTGTATGGGGTGGGGGGGCAAGCCAACTTAAGATCCAAGGGTGTTTTCAACTTCCAAAACAGCAGCTGGTGTCTGTGCTTTGGCACAGGCAAGAGCCGCAATCCAGGCTGCCCGTGCGGTGGGAACTGTAACGAAGATCTCTCTCTGTCTCTCTCTCTCTCTATGCCCCTGCCCCCCCCCCTCTCTTCTCCCCACCAGCAACAAGTGTGGCGGCAGTATCTCTGCCAGCCGCACCCCCTGCCGCTCGATCGTGTGTGTGTTTGTGCGTGTGCTCGCGTGCCCCCCCCCCCCTCTTCCCCCCCGCACCACACACACACACACCATCGACAAGTGTGGCGGCAGCGTCTCCGCCAGCCTCGCCTCCTGTCACTCGGTCGTGTGTGTGTGTGTGCGTGCCCCCCCCTGTCACCGCTTGGTCGTGTGTGTGTGTGCGTGTGCGTACCCCCCCCCCACACACACCCTACCTACCCACCATCGATAAGTGTGGCGGCAGCGTCTCCGCCAGCCTCGCCTCTTGCCGCTCAATGTTCTGCAGCAGCTGGATGTGGTTGGCGCCCGTGAATGGCGGTCGCCCGGTCAGCAGCTCGTGCAAGATGGTGCCGACGGACCAGAGGTCGGCCTTGGAGTTGTACTTGTTTGACTGGAGGATCTCGGGGGCCATGTACAGGGGGGACCCACACAGGGTCTCGGCCATGAGCTGCGAGTGTGTGTGTGTGTGTGTGTGCGAATGTGTGTGTGCGTGTGTGTGAAGGGGGGGGGAGCATGTACAGGGGGGAGCCACACAGGGTCTCGGCCATGAGCTGCGAGTGTGTGTGTGTGTGTATGTGTGTGTGCATGTGCGTGTGCATGTGTGTGTTTGTGTGTGTGTGTGCAGGGGGCGGTGTGTGTGTGTGTGTGGGGGGGCCATGTACAGGGGGGACCCACACAGGGTCTCGGCCATGAGCTGCGAGTGTGTGTGTGTGTGTGTGTGTGTGTGTGTGCAGGGGCGGTGTGTGTGTGTTGGTGGAGGGGGGGGGCATGTACAAGGGGGACCCAAACAGGGTCTCGGCCATGAGCTGCGAGTGTGTGTGTATGTGTGTGTGTGTGAGTGCAGGAGCGGTGTGTGTGTGTGTGGGGGGGGCATGTAGAGGGGGGAGCCAAACCAGGTCTCGGCATGAGCTGCGAGAGTGTGCGTGTGCAGGGGGCGGCGGTGTGTGAGTGTGTGTGTGTGTGTACGCATGTGTGTAGGGGGCGGTGGTGGTGGTGGTGGTGTGTGTGGGGGTGGGGGTGGGGGGGAGGGGGAGGGGAAGTGGGGGACATGTACAGGGGGGAGCCACACAGGGTCTCGGCCATGAGCTGCGAGTGTGTGTGTGTGTGTGTGTGTGAGTACAGGGGCGGTGTGTGTGGTGTGTGGTGGTGGTGGGGGGCATGTAGAGGGGGGAGCCACACCAGGTCTCGGCATGAGCTGCGAGGATGTGTGTGTGTGTGTGTGCATGCATGTGCGTGTGTGTGTGCGTGTGCGTGCGTATGTGTGAATGTGTGTGTGTGTGTGTGTGTGTGCAGGGGCAGTGTGTGTGTGTTTGTGGAGGAGGGGGCCATGTACCGGGGGGACCCACACAGGGCCTCGGCCATGAGCTGCGAGGATGCGTGTGTGTGTGTGCAGGGGGCGGTGTGTGTGTGGGGCGGTGTGTGTGTGTGTGTGTGTGCGTGTGTGCATGTGTGTGTGTGTGTGTGTGCATGCGAGTGCCCACACCCCATACGTGAGGCGACAGGCTGCACTGCTGTGTGTGCGTGCATGTATGTGCATGCGTGCATATGTGTGTGTGTGCACATGTGTGTGTGTGTGTGCGCGCATGTGTGTGTGTGTGTGTGTGTGTGTCCACCCCCCACATCCGAGGCTTCAGGCTGTTCCACTGATGTGTGTGCGTGTGTGCATGCGTGCACGCGCGTGCATGTGTGTGTGTGTGTGTGCGTGCGCGCGCGTGTGTGTGTGTGTGTGTCCACCCCCCACACCTGAGGCTGCAGGCTGCACCACTGCTATGTGTGCGTGTGCGTGCGCGTGCATGTGTGTGTGTGTGTGTGTGTGACCCCCCCCCACAACTGAGGCTGTACCACTGATGTGTGTGCGTGTGTCCGTGCGTGCGCACGCTCGCGTGCATGTGTGCGTGTGCGCACGCAAGCATGTGTGCGCGTTTGTGTGTGTGTGTGTGTGCATGCGTGTGTGTGTGCGTGTGTGCGCGCGCGTGCATGTGTGTGTGTGCGTCCAACCCCCCACACCTGCGGCTGCAGGCTGCGCGCAAACCCAAAGTCGGCAATCTTCAGCACCGGCTGGCGCGACGTGTCGGACAGCAGCAAGTTCTGGGGCTTGAGGTCGCGCTGCGGTGCATTGTGTGTGTGTGTGTGTGTTAATGTGTGTGTGCGCGTGTGTGTGTGGTGGAGGGTGTGTTGATGTGTGTGTGGTGGGGTGTGTGAGTGTGTGTGGGGTGTGTGCGGTCAAACAGCAGCAGCTTCTGGGATTTGTGGTCGCTGCGGTGCTTGTGGCGCTGCGCTGCGGTGCGGTGCATTGAGGGGGGTGGGTGGGTGGGTGGTGGGAGAGCAAGGAGAGAGCGAGAGAGAGAGTGTGAGAGAGAGAGTGTGTGAGAGAGAGTGAGTGTGTGAGAGTGAGAGAGAGAGAGAGAACGTGTCCGGCAGCAGTAGGGTCTGGGACTTGAGGTCGCGGTGCGGTGCGGTGCGGTGCGTGTGTGTGTGTGTGTGTGTGTGGTGTTTGTGTGTGTGGGGGGGGGGTCAAACAGCAGCAGGTTGTGGGGCCTGAGGTCGCGCTGCACACGGGTGGTGGTGGTGGGGGGTGCTGGATGGGAGGGGTGGTGGTGGTGGTGTGTGTGGGGGGTGAGTGTGGGGGGGTGCGGTGGGGATGTGGCGCGGGTGGTGGTGGTGGTGGTGGTGGAGTGTTGCGTGCAATTGTGTGTTGAGTGTGCTTGTTTGTGTGTGGGTGTGAGTGCGTGCACACGCACGCGCGTGTGTGTGCGTGCACGCGTGTGTGTGTGTGTGTGTGTGTGAGTGCGAGCACGCGCGCGTGTGTGTGTTTTACACCCTATGTGTGTGTGTGTGTGCGTGTGTGAGTGCGTGTGACGCAGGGCAGGTTGCGCCAAGCACACAGACATGCACATGCGTGGCCTCGTGGCCTTGTCCACACACGCACTCACGTGCAGCACGTTTTGGGCGTGCAGCTCCCTGAGCCCGTACGACAGCTGCCGCATGAAGTAGCGCGCCGTGTTCTCAGACACGCGCCCGTAGCGCTTCAGGTACTGTCCCAGGTCGCCGCCGCCACAAAACTCCAGCACCAGGAACATTTTGCCCGGCGCCTGGGGGGGTAAGGGGGGGCAGGGGGGGGGAGACGGGCATCGAGGGTTGTTTTGGTCCATGTGCATGGGGGGTGCATGCGTGTCGATGAGTCGTCGTCGCCAGTCGTCGCGCACCTGTATGAGGTCCAGCATGCCCACGATGTTCTTGTGCTTGGTCTGCTCCAGCACGTGAATCTCGCTGGCGAGGCTCTCCTGCAACTTGGGGCTCAGCTTGTCGGTGGATATCTCTTTCACCGCGGCCTGCGTCCCGCTGCCCTCCTCCGTAGCCCTCCATACGATGGCAAACGACCCGCTGCCAATGGGCACCGGGTCAAGTGTCCATGGACGCCCTTTTGCACTGGGACCAATCGTGCGCATTTTTGGCTGTGAGGTGGCACCCCCTTCAAGTTCAGAACCTCATGCAGCCACAGTTTGACACGGGCACACTATGCACAGACCAACCTAGCTTGGTTATTTTTCGTGTCTTTACGGGGTCGAGGCGTCACTAGCCGACACTCCCGACTCCACACTCCTGAACTCACATTGTGAGAAGCTGGGCCCCCTGCTGCAGATTATCCGACATAGGGGACTGCGCGCCACAACACAGTGGCCGTCAACTTCAGGACTTCTTTGTGCCATTCTCCCAGAGACCCCCTTTAAATCCCCCCTTTGGGAGCTTGCGGGGTGTTGGCTGGGTGTTGATGATGAGAGTTTTACAATCCACTGCCGGCGGTCACACGTTCGGTCCCAAAGCTCCAGCGGGACTTAAGAGAGCAGGCACGAGGCCCACCAAAAAGGTCAAGCTACAAAAGTAGCCCACGGTAGCGCCAATCACGTAGTGGCGGGCGCCAAGCAAGCAGCACCACAATGCAGGCTCCACACCCAACCCCTCCAGTGGCCGGAGGGCGGGCCCAAGGTATAAAACCATAAAGGGACCAGAAAGGCCCTCCCCCCAACCACTGGAAGCGGGGCTGGTAGCACACCCGCTGCAGCACTCTACCCAGCGACCACACCGCACCCGACACCGCACGCGGGTGGCGCCACCTCCCTTCAAACACACCCCCAGAGGGCATGCAACTAGCAAACAGGTGCAGCCACCCGCTCGCAGTCAACCACGAGGCGCGCGCGGTGGAACTGCGCCCGCTTGCCCGCAGCCTTGGCGGCGACGAAAGCGGGCCACAGCGCCTGGTGCTGCGCCTCCTCGCGGCCACTGAGGACGTCGAAAACCGCAGCCGACGGGTCCACGCCGCTCAGGCAGCAGCGGTTACGCACGACCACGTCAGCCACGGCATCAGACGCCACGGTGAAGAGCACACACAACACACCGCCCGCGCGCGGCTCCACACCAATGCCCCCAACGGCAGGCTTGGCGTTGAGGAACGACGCGGATACGACGCCGCCGCCAGCCAGCTTGGCCACCGAGCCACGGATTTCGTGCAGGTAGCGCACGACATCCGTAGCCAGGCAGACGGGCAGGCTGACGCCGCGCTCGGCGGCTGCAGCGATCTGCACCGCCGCCTCCGCCGCATCCTCCTCCTCTTCGTCAGGGAAGCAGCCCACCAGCCCCGGGTATCCACCGTGCGCGACGAGCCTGTTGGCGGCTGCCACTGGGATGGACAGCACGTGGCTGCGGCGCAGCGACGTGTCGCCCACACGCGCGGGCAGCCCCTGGCGGGAGGAGCCGCGCGTACGCGCAGATGCGGCTCGCACGGCGCCCGCTGCAGCAGGCCGCTCCGCCGCCGGCGCGCCCGCCGCCGACGCCACAGGGGCGGCAGCAGCAGCGGGCCGGGCAGGCTGAGCAGCCTTGGCAGGAGGCGCCGCGCAGGGCGCACTGTGAGCCGCATGCGGCACTGCATGCGGCATCTGCATGGGCTCCCCCGGGACGCGGCTCATCAGGAGGAGGCGAACCAGGTCCACGAGCGACACAATCTGTTGCGCCTGCACCTGCACCACTGCGAGCACCCCCGCGAGGGGGCAGCTTCTGTGGCCGGCGTCGGCAATCTGTGTAGCAACACACCCGCCAGCGCACGCTTATGACGTCACCTCCCCTCACAGACCCCCCCAGGGGCCTAGGATGTCTTGTTCAGAGTGAGCCCGCCGTCCACCACCCCAACGAAGGGATGGGTCGGGCCCACCACACCCGCCCATCCTCGCGGCACCACGCCGCCCGCAGCAAAAGACGCCAGCGCGTCCCACAGATCAATCGTTGCCAGCGCCCCCGCCCGCCCAACCGCCACCGAGCGAGCAGGGAGCACCGCACCATCACGCGGGCAAGTGATGCGCCACAGGTGGCAGCGGCCGCGTTCCATTGCGTCCACCACGAGCGCGGCCACCACCGCCCACACACCTGGCCGCTGTCCAGGGGGTGGCTGTAGCAGCCACACCTGGCAGCATGTGACAACCGGGTAGGGGCAGGAAGGGCAGCAGTAACCGCCACCACCACCGCTCCCGCCACCGGGCACCCCCAGAAGCAGTGCGCACGCCACGCCATCGCCGGCGGCCCGTCCTCCTCACGGCACCGCCACCCGCACGGGCACTCGGGCACACCCAGCGCAGCCTGCTTGTGGAAACCACTCACCCACAGCCGCCAGATGGGCTCCTTGCGGGCATTGAGGAGCTGCACCCGCCACGGCGCCGGCACCGCCGCCTCCAGGTTGCGCAGCCCCGCGCAGACCTGCACGTCAGACGCGCGGGGGCCCCCGTGCGGCCCGTGGTCCAGCGCCAGAGCCGCCTCCACTGTGGCCGCCCGCCGCACCCGCCGCTCGTCCACCACCGCCCGCAACTGAAGCGCCACCGCCAGCTTGCACGTCAGCTTCCCCACCACGCCCGGGCCATGCGCAAACCCCACCCACCGAGGCTCACCCGCGGCGCCGCCCCCCGCAGCTGCAGGCTGGGGAGCAGGTCGGGCAGCTGTGGAGCGCAGGCCAGGCCGCCCACGCCGCCAGCCAGCCGGCGTGATGATACCCGGCAGCTGCCAGCCGACCAGGCGGAGGATCTCCACCACAGCAGCGCGCTCGCCCTCCTGGGGGAGGGGGCTGAACTGGCGGAGCGGGCGGAGCACCGTGAGGGCAGCACCACCAGCCGCCGCCTCGACCCAGGCAGTGGGCAGCGCCGCGAGCACGACCGCCACTGCGGTGTAGAGGGGGTCGAGCGTGCACCGCACACACAGCAGGTCTGGCTCACCCCACGTCACTGGCGGTGGCGCACCTGGGAAGAGGGCGCGGCACAGGACCCACCTCCAGGCACCGCCCCCCTCGTAGGCACCGCACGCCAGCGCCGCACAAAGCTGCCCCAGCACATGCGGCGCGCGCGCCGGAGCCGCGGAGGCGTACGCCACCAGGCAGGCATGGTCGACCGTGCGTGTGCTGCGCACCATGTCGACAGCAGCGAGCCACGCCCACAGCGCACACACGTCCGCAACCGTGCGCATGCCAGGGAGCGCGCTGCGTATGCGCGCGAGGCCCTCCTCACGCCAGCGGGTAGCATCGCCGACACTGAAAAGCGCGTGCCCAGCCACCTCACCAGGGAGTTTCCTCCAGTCAACCGTCCGCTGCGCAGCAGGCAGCTCCAGCTGCAGGAGGGGGTTGGCCCAGAGCGGCGCCTCCGCCCCCCACAGCTCAGCAGTTAGCACGCGCCCCGGGATGCGCGCCACCGGCCCCAGGGCCTGCACCCCGTCTAGCATGCGCTGCAGCGGCCCAGGCATCAGCGCCGCGGTCACAGCCGGGCCCATGCACTCACCAATGAGGCCTCCTGGAAGAGTGCCGGGCCGCGGCGCGAGGCCAGCCATGAGCACAAAAAGGCTCGGGTGGGCCTCCGGGCACAGGCGGCGCACCACCTCCACCATGAGCGGCTCCCAAGCCGGTCGTGCCGGGGGCGCGGGCTGCTCGGCCGGCCGGCCACCGCCACCGCCACCCCCAGCACCCCCAGCACCCCCGCCGCCGCTGCCGCCGCCGCCGCCGCCGCCAGCCCCGCCGCCGTCGCCAGCCTTTGGGGCCGGCATCAGGAGCCCGGCGGCGTCAGCCGCCCACGCCCCGAAAAGGCACGCGAGGTGGACTGCCCACTGTCCATGCACGATCTCCCGCCACGCCGGCGCCCCAAACCCACCGTGCGCCGGCCGCCCCATGAGCAGCTCAGCGGGCGCACCTGGCACCGAGGAGGCCCAGCGCGGCAGCTCGGCAGGCGGGTCCGGCCCAACGCTCCTGTCCACCAGTGCAGCCGTCCACCGGGAGAGCAGCCTCTCCGCCTCTGGGGTCATGCCACAGTGCACCGCCCGGAACAGGATGCGGGAGACCCCGTAGGTCGCCGCCGCGTGCCCCCTGCCAAATGCCGACATGGGGAAACGCGCAAGCTTGGTGTACGCAGCCACCAGCCTCTTGCGGCACACACCAGTGACGCCCTCCGGGGGTGGCAGGCCGGCCGAGACCGGCACCCCCAGCGACACGCCCGCGTCCAACACGCGCAGCCCAGCCAACTGAGCGCCCGCCAGCAGGCCTGCCCCCGCTGACCCGAGGGGCAAGACGCCGCACTTGCCAAGGTTGAGGACGAGGCCGGTCGCTCGGCCAAACACCGCCATTGCCTCCACGAGTGCAGCGACGTCAGCCGGCGCACACGACCGGAGGAGGGGCATGCAGTCGTCGGCGTACTGGGGGCAGGTCACTCTGCAGCCAGGCACAACCTCGACCCCAACCGCCGGGCAGTTACGCAGGAAACATGCCAGCGCGTGCCCGAGGACCAGGAAGAGGGCAGGCGCCGCGAGGCAGCCCTGGCGCACACCCGCCGCGTACTGGCGCGGCGCAGAGATGAACCCATTGACCTCGGCCGACGCGTACGTGTGCGTGAGGATGGTGCGGGTCCAAGCGAGCACGCCGCCCCCAACGCCTACCGCCTTCATGACGGCGAGGAGGAAGCCACGGTCGATGGTGTCGTACGCCTCGCAGAAATCGAGGAGCGCCAGCGCCGCGCCCGTCAGCCCCACGCCCTCGGCCGAATTGGCAGCCAACAAGCCAGGCAGCATCTGAGTCAGGCAGATGTTGTCCGAGATGCGGCGGCCAGCGAGGAAGGCGGTCTGCTCTGGCCCCACAACCGCCGCGAGCAGGGGCGTTCACCGCGTAGCCAGCACCTTGGCAAGGATGCGGTAGTCAGAGCCCAGCATGGTGAGCGGTCGGTAGTTTGCCGCATCGGCGGCGTCTTTGGCCTTGTAAATCGAGGCGACGACGCCGTCGAGGAATCCAGGCGGCGTCTCACCCGTAGCGCCCACCGCAGTGAAGACCTCCGCCAGGAGCACAAACGCTGGCTCGCCCAGCTTACGCCACACATCCACCGGGATGCCATCCGGGCCAGGGGCAGTGCCCGGCTTGGAGTGCATCGCCGCCGCCCGCACCTCGGCTGGCATGATGGCAGGCGCGCCGGCAGCGTCTGCCACCGCCTGCGGCACGCGCGGGGAGTGCGTGCGCACCGCCGCCAGCACAGCCTCCCGATCAGCCGGGGAGGGGGGTGGCGGCCGTGAGACCGCCGCCACAGCATCCGCCATGATGTCAGCCATGCCCATGCCATCAGTGACAAGGACGCCGCGTGCGTTCCTGAGGACGGCGACGCGCCGTACAGCCGCTGGCTTGCGGAAAGCCGCCGCCATGCCGCCGGCGGCGCGCTCTCCCGGCCGTACACACGGGGGCGGGGCCAGAGCGTACCGCTGCACCACCACGTCCAGGCGCCGCTGCAGCGCATAGAGCTCGGCGAGCTCAGCGAGCCCATCGCGACCCGCCTCAACAGCCGCGCGCGCTCGTTTCAGGTCTGCACGCAGCCGGGTCACCTCCACCGACACGGCATCCCGTCGTCGGCCCAGGTCGCAGTCAAGGCGGCGAGCCTCGCGAGCCAGGCGCGGCTTAAATGCCTGCCACCACCGCATGAGCTCCGCGTGGCTGTGAGTAGGCGCCTCGGCCGCCTGCTGACCAAACCATGCTCTGAATCCATCGGCCAGGTCACGGTCGGCCCAGAAAAGGGCACGCACACGCGGCCGCCCCGGCCCGCGCGCCTCCGGCACCAGGGGAGTGAGGTGCAGGGCCACAACGCGGTGGTCTGACCCGCCCGACTCACCCGCGTCGCACCCAAAGACACGAGGCACGAGGGCCGGTGACACGTAGAAGCGGTCGAGCCGCGCCTGTGCGTTATACGCACTGAAAGTGTACCCCCGCTGCATGGGGTGGAGGAGGCGGTACGCGTCGCGGAGCGGGGCGTCCTCTACCAGCGCCGCCATCGCCGCTGTCGGGGCGCGGTCGCGCGACTCGAGGGGCCCCTCAGACCGGGCTCGGTCGCGCGGGCTCTCGACAAAGTTGAAATCGCCAGCGAGCACGAGGTGCTGCTGGCCAGCAGCATGCGGGCGGATGCGCTCCTCGATGAACGCCGCTTGCACCGCCGGCCGGTTTGGCTGCGAGGCTGGCAGGTACGCGTTGATGGGGCGCAGCCGCCCGACTCCGCCACCCCCAGCTCCCGCACCCCCACCGCCCACGCCACCGCCTCCCCACGCAATATCCATCACCATCAGTCGGCCGTCGCCATCCGCCTGGACAGCCGGCTGGAGCGCCGCCACGAGGTCCGACCGCACGAGGATGGCGACGCCAGCCGAGAGCCTCGCGCCGCCCCCCCAGAAGAAAGTGTAGGACTCAGTCCCCAGGTGGTAGGCACTGCCGGACGCATAGCGATCGACGCCGTCCATGCTCGCAACATCCTGTGATGCAATGTGCGTCTCCTGGAGGCACACCATGTCGAAGCGGAGTTTGCGCGCCCAGACACGCATGAGATCCACCAGCTTGGTCCCCTCGCGCAGGCCGTGCACGTTGTGCGTGCCCACTCGGAGGCCGGGGGCAAAGCGGCCTCCGCTCGCCGGCTGTCCAGCGGGCGACGTCATTCGCGCACAATAAATGGGTGGCCAGGCGGCAGGGGGTTGCCCACGCGCCACCCTTCCGGCAGCGCCGGCATCACGGGAGAACCCGCCGCCTTGAGGATGTTTGTAACAACATCGTTTGGCCATCCTGAAGGCCCATCCCGGCCGACCGGGTTGGGGTTTCGGACGCTGTGTCCGCGGAGGATGTCCATGATCCACTCCTCCGCATCCTCGGGCGACTGGAGGTGCCCGCTGGTGATGGCGTCTGTGAGCCCATGTCGGATGCCCTTGTTGTCGACGAGCCCAACACACGGTCCGCCCCACACGTACACAAAGGCATGGACCTTGCCACCGACCCAGCGGGTAGCGGTACCACCAGTGGTGACCAGAGCCTGCATCTGCCCGCCTGCACCACCCGCTCCCCCACCCCCAGCACCCCCATCACCAACAGCCCCCGCGCCCCCATCGCTCCCACCCGCTGCGGCCGGAGCAGCCGCAGGCATGCCTGCACCACCCCCTCCAGCAGCCTTGCGGCGCGCCACGCGCCGCCCATCCTCCTGATCGCCGTCCTCAGGCGCCTCCTCGTTGCGCCGCGGCTCTGGCTGGTGTAGACCCACAGGGGTACTGAGCGGGGCGGAGGGCTCCTCATCCCCCCCCCCACGCTTGCGCCCAGCCATCTGACTCACCTCAAGCATGCGCTCCTCACGGCCGCTGTCGGCAGCAAGGGCCGCCGTGCCCGCGGCCAGGGCCGCCGCGGCATCGGCCTCCTGTCGCAAGTGCATGCCGACCCACTCGTCCGCAAGCTGGGCCGCGTGCGCCCGCGCCTGGATGTAAGCTGCCGCCCTGTGATGTCACATCACATCTGTTTAGATACTCGCTTTCAATGGTTCGTATGTTGGGAGGAACCTGAACCAGAGAGGGCCACAGTTGAGGTGGGCGTTGCAGCTCATTCCATAGAGGAGGGAAGAGTTGAAGAAGATGCAGGGAGGCAGTGGAGCGTGTGGGTGCGTGTGGGTAAAGTTGCGGTAGGGGTAGTGGAAGTGAACGGGGTGGAGCTGGAAGGGGGAATGCGGGGTTTAGGGGATAGGCTGGGACTGGCTGGCGCTGGCTGCATAGGTCAGGTGGGAACGCGGCGCCTCTGGGCGAGCATGGGGGCCCCTGCCCTCGCTCTGATAGCCACTATTTCGGACGGCCATGGCTGCGAGGGCGGCGGAGGGTGGGGCGTTCGCGGATGTCGTCCGTCATACGAGGCGGAGGCTGCTCACAACTGGAGAACTTTCAAGGCTGTTATGCACTCCCAATGCCCCATATCTTACACTCTCGGAGCTTACGCTAGAGACCACCCTGAAGGTTTTTAACCCTGAACCCTGAGAATGCCCTGAGGGCGGCAAATTAAGCTCATCTCCAGGTGTGGGATCAGTGTGTATGCCCACGCAACATGGCACAGCCTCTGGAGCGGAGCATGCACGTGGTCGATGTTACAGTCTTGTTGGACGCCTTTAATGGCGTATTATACTTGTGCTTGCGCACTCAATCCCTGCACGTATGCGAGTTTGTTTGTGTGGGTGGTAACGATTTACCGATTTACCGGGCGTCTCACCGCGGCGTGTCCCTCGGTCATCAAAAAGAGGAAGCGAAAGCCAGGCTTTTTAGAAAGATGGGCTTCAGCAGCGCCACCCGGTTTGGATCATTTTCTTTTAGAGGAGGAACTTCAATCCAGCATCACGCGTACAAAAGAAAGCGAAATTCAACTACTACCCTTTGATTCCCTGACGCCACTCAGCGGCGGGGGGACAGCTCCCTAGATCATTGCGCGGAGTTGTGGGACGCGTTCGCTAGTGCTAATGCACGACTGCGCATCCCTACGGGTGGACGATCAAAGTGGTTTCGTTCTAATCCCCGTATCCATGGGACCTATGTGCCAATGCCAGAGGGCATATCTCCCAGGATGAGCACTCGGGCACTCGGCCCATCGTGGGCGGCCTGTGAAGGTCGGGGGGGGGGGGGGGGGGGAGGCAATGCAATGTTATGTGTGGTGTACAATCAATTTGGGTCAGACGCGATGCCAAGAGGCTCAGGCAGGTGCACTCCTGTCTTCCTGTCTCTCTGGCGTGTCAAGCTTGGTGTGCGCTGCTGCTGCTGCTTGCTTCTGGATGCTGCTGTTTGTGCATGCTGCTGCTGCTGCCTGCTGCTGCCTGCTGCCTGCTGCGTGCTGCGTGCTGCTGCTGGCTGCTGCCCGCCACCTGCTGCCTGCGACCTGCTGTCTGGTGCTGCCTGCTGCCTGCTGCCTGCTTCTGGCTTCTGGCTGCTGGCTGCTGCCTGCTGCCTGCTGCCTGCTGCCTGCCGCCTGCTGTCTGCTGCCTGCCGCCTGCTGCCTGCTGCCTGCCGCCTGCCGCCTGCTGCCTGCTGCCTGCCGCCTGCCACCTGCCACCTGCCGCCTGCCGCCTGCTGCCGCCTGCCTGCTGCATGCCACCTGTTGCCTGCTGCTGCCTGCCTGCTGCCACCCAGGTGCTGTGCCCCGTCCGCCATTGCCATATCCTCATATGCTCCGCCCTCACGAGATCACGCACTCGCACTCTCCGTCAGGCGGCCCGCCCGCCCCACCCGGCTTGCCCCCTGCAGACGGCGCCCCCGTGATGAACGGGTGGGCGAAGAACGCGTCCCACCCCATGCGCTCCGACGGCGCGCGGTGCAGCAGCCCGACGATGAGGTCGCGGCAGTCGTCTGAGAGGTACTTTGGAAGTGTGGATCCCAGCGCGCGCTCCTGCTTCTCAATGTTCTGCAGCAGCTGCGGGTGGGGTGTGGAAAGGTGTGGGCAGGTGTGAATGAGGTGCAGGCAGGTGTGGAAGTGTGGGGTCCACACTCTGACTGCACACGACTTTCTGATGCCCTGTGTGTGCAGCTTGCATGGTTGGTGTGACCGCCCACGAGCTGCAGCCCTTTCTGGGCCTTTTGATTTGTGGGATTTGGCTTTGACTTTATCATCGATCAATTCACTCTTGCCGAGATCAGCACAACGGTATGCATTGCGTGAGCACCCGCTATGACTTGCACCTGGTATGAACGGTCAAAGTCGCTCGAGCCGGGGAAACACGACAACAACTACAATCCTTCCCAGGGGTCACTGATCCGGAGCAAGCCTCTCTCACAGGTGGACAAATGAGCGGGCGGACCAGTGGTTCCGCTAAGGATCTTGGGGAAATGACGGCTGAACCCGGGCCTCACGCTCCCGACAATCTTGGCCCGACGGAGGCGTTTTTTTTGGCGGAAAACGTGTGAAAATGACGATTTCCACACTTTTCGGGTATTAATCTGCGCCATCACAACCTGACTCGCCAGCCCGAATCGGGCAATCTCAACCAAAAAGTGCACTTTGTCGGGTTACGGGTTGGCCAACGGAAACACTGGGGCAGACCCTCCCCACCCCCTCCTCCCCCTATTAAAATCCCTGTGGTAGATACCTCGGCGGGTGATCTCTAGTAGAAGAGTAACCTGCTTAGCTGGAAACCCCGTGTTACTTGTTACTTGTTACATGGTACGTACCTGCAGGTGGTTGGCGCCCGTGAATGGTGGCTTGCCGCACAGCAGCTCATGCAGGATGGCTCCGACCGACCACAGGTCGGCCTTGGAGTTGTACTTGGAGTCGAGCATGATCTCGGGGGCCATGTAGTGCGGGGAGCCACACATGGTCTCGGCCATGTACTCTGGGTGGGTGCATGGGTGGGCGGGTGGGCGGATGGGGGGGTGGGTGGGGTGGGGGTGGATGGCGGTGGGGTGCGGTGGGTGGAGCGAGTGGGTGGGTGGTTCAGGGGGCGGGTGGGTGGGCTTGTGGATGGGTGCATGGGTGGGTGGGTGCATGGGTGGGTGCATGGGTAGGGGTTGGGTGGGGTGGGTCAGGTGGGCGGTGGCGGGTGGGTGGGGGGAGCGTGTATAGGGCGGGAGCCGCACATTGGTCTCGGCCATGTACTCTGGCTGTACTCTGGGTGGGCGTGTGGATGGCGGTTGGGTGGGTGGGGGTGGGAGTGGGGTTGGATGAGCGGGTGGGTGGGTGGGTCAGGGTGGCGGGTGGGCGGTGGGTGGGCGGGAGCCATGCAGTGCCGTGCATGCAGTGCCACATGTCTCAGCCATGTACTCTGGTTGGGCGGGTGGGTGGGTGGGTAGGGTGGGTGGGCCATGAAGTGCGGGGAGCGCACATGGTCCCCATTCAGACCTTCATCAGAAGGTTTGATAAGGGTTCTGTTGGAGCGAGAGAAGCTGACGGAAGCTGGTGTGGACCCTGTCAGCATCGCGTCAGCATGCGAGCACGCCGTCCGTCCCGCGCGCGCGTGCCAACATATCATATATATGCACAGCGTCGCATGTGTCTTTCAGGCGATCGCTGCGGTGCGTCTTTGTGGGAGATTAGTGAGCCAGGGGATGGGGGAACTTCATCTCTGTCGCCGCCGTCCCGCGCCGGCACCTCAGCCTCGGCATTGCGTCATCGCGTGTCATTTGCGATGCATCAGGGGGTGGGGGGGGGTGCCGGAGACGGGGCAGGTGGGCCACGCGTGTTGGGCTCCGGAGTGGGAGCAGCGCGCAGCCCCGGAGCAACGCCGCAGGGAAGAGGCCAACACCCACCCAAACATGCCGTTGGGAGCTTCTCCCCATCAGGGCAGCAGGGAGCAGCGGGGCTCCCCCAGCACTGTCCATGCGTGCATGCATGGACAGTGGCGTGGGCGTGGGTGCCCGTGGGAGATGGGGGAGAGAGAGAAGTGTTACACATCCACTGCCGGCGGGGGGGGGGGGGCTCCCATTGGGAGCATGGGGGGCCTTTTGGGAGCTGTAGTGGGTGCGGGGGCTGTAGGGGGGAGGCGGTGTGTGTGTGTGTGTGTCAGGTGTGTGTGTGTGCGTGTGCAATGTGTGTGTGTGTGTGTGTGTCAGGGGGGGGTATGTGTGAGTGGGCGTTTGTGGACGTGTGCTGTGTGTGTGTGTGTTTGTGTGTGTGTGTGTTGTTGGGGGCTCGATTAACGGAGGCGCGTTCTCGTCGCCGAGCCCTGGACCCAGCAATGCGGCGCTGCTGGTGACGAGGATCTCTGTGCCGCTGACGAGCGGGGTAAAATACGACTGGCCCGGCTCCTGCTAGACTGCCCCTCGGTGGAACACTTCAGGAGCGGCTTGCCCGGCGCTGCAATGGCTTGGCGAGTA
>VFSX01000121.1:382500-385000 GCA_016618255.1 Chlamydomonas sp. UWO 241
AGTACTGGTGGCTGCTAGGAGGCCGGAGGGCGTCACTTGCCCAAGCAGGGCTGTCTAATCCGCTGTCGTCCCCGCTCTTCACAGTTCGTACGCTCACTGACCGCTTGGCCGCTAGACCGACGGTCATGGCTAGGCCGGCGTGGGAAGGTCGCGAACGGCCGCCATGCGAGATTGCGATGGCGAGCCTAATGGGCCCAAGGCTTGTGTCAGACGCCACACCCTTTCCCTGCCGGCATCTGCGTCAGAAACCCTTGCACCCTGAATCGTAACGCACGCTGCAGCAGTAAATGACACCACCAGCTCAAGGTAGTGTTACCACCGCGATCTACTCAAGCGGACTATTCTGAGCTGCAACCAGGCAAGCACGCGGACCTTGGCAGCACATGTGCGGTGAGGCCTGGAAACTGCCTGCACACTGCGTCTCCTACCTGCTGACAGAGGCAGGGGGGGTGGAGAATGAGGCAGTGAATCAGGCAGAGGAGATAGGCTAACAGGTGGGTTTTGCGTGCGTGTGTGTGTGTGTGTGTGTGTGTGCGCGTGTGCGTGTGTGTTTCACTACCTATGTGCGTGTACGTGTGTGTGTGTGTGCGTGTGTGTGTGTGTGTGTAATACACTGTGTATCAGTGTTTCCGTTAGCCAACCCGCAACCCGACAAAGTGCACTTTCGGGTTGAGATTGGCCGCTTCGGAATGGCGCGTCGGTTGAGCTTGCGCAAATTCAGACCCGAAAAAGGTGCGACAAAGGTGTGAAGACCGGCATTTCACAGTTTTTTTGCCAAAATTCGCCTTGGTCAGGTTGAGATTGGCGAACTGAGCACGAGGCCCGGGTTGAGCCATCATTTTTCCAAGATCCTTAACAGAACCACTGTTGTGTATGTGTCTGTGCTGCGTGTGTTATGCGTGTGTGTGGGGAGGCGCTGCAGCTTGGCTGGTGCCCTTGCAATTGTTCAACTCTCATCATCATTGCAATACAAGTAGCACGCATGATTGGGGCTCGATTAACGGAGGCGCGTTCTCGTCGCCGAGCCCTGGACCCAGCAATGCGGCGCTGCTGGTGACGAGGATCTCCGTGCCGCTGACGAGCGGGGTAAAATACGACTGGCCTGGCTCCTGCTAGACTGCCCCTCGGTGGAACACTTCAGGAGCGGCTTGCCCGGCGCTGCCATGGCTTGGCGAGTAGCCGCGGCGCTGCCGCGGCCCGTGCTGGGAGACGGCCCTTATCCTCCCCCCATGCAGGATGCCATGCGGCACCGATCTCGACGAGTTGATCGACGAGCGGAGGAGCTGGCGCCCGTCAATGCATGCTGGACATTGGTCAAGATGGCTGCCCGTGGAGGCGGGCTACCATCACGGCTTCAGCGGTGGCGACCGTCGAGGCAACACAGAGTATATCCGCTTCACCATTCGCAGCGTTCGTCACCGCGCTCATCCTCGGGGTCGCTCGTCTGCCGGTGACTGGCGTTGGAAGGTCTTCAGGCAGCCTCCATGACAACTCTGTCGTCCATGCACCCCTGGAGGGTGGGACCTGGCCATGCATGAGGCATGGGGCGCCGGCTGAGCCCATGCAAACGAGAGCTGGACAGCCATGCACTGCCAGGCAGGGACCGTTCCAGTCAGTGCCAGTCGGCTCTGCCGGCTTGACTGGCCACAAGGCCACTACTGTGACCCTGAGGAAGGTCCTCTCCTACATGCTCCTTGCTAGACATGTCTCTCAGAGACCGCTGTTTGGGGTAGTCTAGCCGGCGGGAGCGGTAGTCTATTGGCCGGGAGCCGGCGGTTCTCTAGTACACTCAAGTGGGCTGGAGTATCGGCGGGTGATCTCTAGTAGAAGAGTAGCCTGCTTAGCTGGAAACCCCGTGTTACTTTACTTGCATGATTACAAAACATGATCAGTTGACAGCTAGGCTGTCGTCTTGGAGGCCATCCTACTGCAGACCATCGCAATGAACGAGTTGCAGCCCCAAGGACCCCCCCTGCCATACATTAATAAGAGCAGATGCCACGTCAATGGTGCATTGGGTGCGCCCGCAAGCTGTTACAGCCCCGCTTTCATCTCCCTGCGCGTGGACCACGCAGTTGTCATCGTCAAAAGCGTAGCACAACGGGAGCGCCTACAGTAACAGTAACAGAAACACGGGGTGTCCAGCTAAGCAGGCTACTCTTCTACTAGAGACACCCGCCGATACTCCAGCACACTTAAGTACTAGAGTACCGCCGGCTCCCGGCCGATAGACTACCGCTCCCGCCGGCTAGACTACCCCAAACAGCGGTCTCTGAGAGACATGTCTGGCAAGGAGCATATAGGAGAGGACCTTCCTCAGGGTCACAGTAGTGGCCTTGTGGCCAGTCAAGCCGGCAGAGCCGACTGGCGCTGACTGGAACGGTCCCCGCCTGGCAGTGCATGGCTGTCCAGCTCTCGTTTGCATGGGGCTCAGCCGGCGCCCCATGCCTCATGCATGGCCAGGTCCCACCCTCCAGGGGTGCATGAACGACAGAGTTGT
>VFSX01000121.1:390000-392500 GCA_016618255.1 Chlamydomonas sp. UWO 241
CAGCTGCTCGTGTCGTGCGGACCATCGCTGCCGCTGCTGCTGGTGTACGCGCTGGCGAGCGGGGTGCTGATGCACGGTGAGTGGGTTGGGAGGGTGTGAGCGTGCACACACACACACACACACACATGCCGCTGCTGCTCCTGCTGCTGCTGCCACTGCTGCTGCTGCACTGCTGCTGGTGCACGAGCTGGCGAGCGGGGCGCTGATGCACGACGCGTACACAGATACACACACACACACGGTGCCGCTGCTGCTGGTGAGTGCACTGGCGAGCGGGGCGCTGATGCACGGTGGGAGCGCTGTGTCTGCGTGCACACACACACGCACACACACACACACACACACACACACGCGCGCGCTGCTGCCGCTGCTGCTGGTGTATGCACTGGCGAGCTGGGCGCTGATGCACGGTGCGTGTGTGCCTGCCTGCACACACACACACACACACACGCTGCTGTCGCTGCTTCTGGTGTATGCACTGGCAGCACGCTGCTGATGCATGGTGCTTGCACACACACACATGCATCAGTGGGGTGCTGCTGCATTGTGCGTGTGTGCATGCACACACGGGCACACGGACACACGGACACACACACACACACACACACACAGGAGTGGTACTACCGAGTGGGCCGCACGCGGCGGAGGGCGCTGACCAGCTGGCGTTTCTGCCCAATTCGGCAACGGTGGCGGTGATGTGCAATGATGGAGCGGTGGGTGTAGAGTGTGTGTGTGTGTGTGTGTGTAGAGTGTGACTATCTCGAACGCACTCTGCGTGGCTGTCGTTCTGTGGCTGGAACTGTGTGCAGTTGCCCTTCAGCACACGTTCTTCATATGCATGGACATTTAAATACATTAATTCAGAATATCAACTACAAATGTTCTTCAAATGCATGGACATTCAAATACATTCAAACGCATGGACATTCCGTGATCTAGGCCGTAAGAAGGCCTAATCCGTAATCTAGCGGGTGGACAATCCGTAATCTAGCCGGTGGACATTCCTTCGTCAACACGCACAAAACACACACACACACACACACACACACACACTCACTCACAGGTCCGCTTCATCAACGTGCGCGAGTGCACCATGGAATTCGAGATCCCGTACCCACAGTCGCGCGAGCGGCGCACAGACGCGGCGTTCAGCATGGACGCACACGGGAAACAGCTGTCTCTCATGGCGGATGGGCAGGTACGTGCATGGGGCCCAGCAACTTTTTGCTGGTTTTGCTGCGAACGGCTCGCCTCTCTTGGTTGGTGAGTCTGTCTTATTGGGTTGGGTGGATGCCGCACTGATGCGGCGTTCAGCATCGACGCACACGGGGGAAAGCTGTCACTCATGGCGGATGGACAGGTGTGATCGTGGGGCAGGTGCATGCCTGCACTGCATGCCTGCACTGCATGCCTGCACTGCATGCCTGCACTGCTCACCTGCACTTGCTGGCTGTCTGCACTGCTTGACTCACTTGGGGCTGGTTAGTCTGCCCATGGTGGTGGGGCTGCCGCACAGACGCGGCATTCAGCATCGACGCACACGGGAAGCAGCTGTCACTCATGACAGATGGGCAGGTGTGATCGTGGGGCAGGTGCATGCCTGCACTGCATGCCTGCACTGCTTGTCTGCACTGCTTGCCTGCACTTGCTGGCCATATGCACAGCTTGAATTACTTGGGGCCGGGAAGTCTGCCCATGGTGGTGGGGTGGCCACCGCACCGACGCGGCGTTCAGCATCGACGCACACGGGAAACAGCTGTCACTCATGGCGGATGGGCAGGTGTGATCGTGGGGCAGGTGCATGCCTGCACTGCATGCCTGCACTGCATGCCTGCACTGCATGCCTGCACTGCTCGCCTGCACTTGCTGGCTGTCTGCACTGCTTGACTCACTTGGGGCTGGTTAGTCTGCCCATGGTGGTGGGGCTGCCGCACAGACGCGGCATTCAGCATCGACGCACACGGGAAGCAGCTGTCACTCATGACAGATGGGCAGGTGTGATCGTGGGGCAGGTGCATGCCTGCACTGCATGCCTGCACTGCTTGTCTGCACTGCTTGCCTGCACTTGCTGGCCATATGCACAGCTTGAATTACTTGGGGCCGGGAAGTCTGCCCATGGTGGTGGGGTGGCCACCGCACCGACGCGGCGTTCAGCATCGACGCACACGGGAAACAGCTGTCACTCATGGCGGATGGGCAGGTGTGATCGTGGGGCAGGTGCATGCCTGCACTGCATGCCTGCACTGCTTGTCTGCACTGCATGCCTGCACTGCTCGCCTGCACTTGCTGGCTATCTGCACTGCTTGACTCACTTGGGGCTGGTTAGTCTGCCCATGGTGGTGAGGCTGCCGCACAGACGTGGCATTCAGCATCGACGCACACGGGAAACAGCTGTCACTCATGGCGGATGGGCAGGTGCACTCATGGGGCAGGTGCATGCCTGCACTGCTTGCCTGCACTTGGTGGCCCCGTATGCGCAGCTTGAATCACTTGGGGCTGG
>VFSX01000121.1:402500-465000 GCA_016618255.1 Chlamydomonas sp. UWO 241
CTGCACACCCCGCAAAGCCCCCCTGCACACCCCGCAAAGCCCCCCTGCACACCCCGCAAAGCCCCCTGCACACCCCGCAAAGCCCCCCCTGCACACCCCGCAAAGCCCCCTGCACACCCCGCAAACCACACACAAACACACACAAATGCACACACAGACACACACACGCACATACACACATACACACACACATAAATGTACACACACACACACACAGGAGCGCCAAAAGATTTCAAAAGCTGAGGAGGTACACACACACACACACACACACGCAAACACACACACACACACACATACACACACACGCACCTGCCTCTGGTGTTGCCGCAGGAGCATCATACGATTTCGGAAGCTGGGGAGGCACACACACACGCACGCACGCACGCACCCATACCCCGACATGAGACAGGAGCGACAGAAGATTGCGGAAGCTGAGGAGGCAAAAATACACACACACACACACACACACACCGATATCCTCCACACGACACAGGAGCGACAGAAGATTTCGGAAGCTGAGGAGGCGCTCGCGCGGCGGAAGAAGGTGTGTGTGTGTGTGTGCGTGTGTGTGTGTGTGTGTGCGTGCATGTGTGCGGGTGCGGGGGGGGGGAGGAAGAAGCTCGCGAGGCGAAAGAAGGTGTGGGGGCAGAAGGGTTATGGCGGGCCTGAGGTCCCCCCTCTCGTGTTGCAGGCTGCGTGGGAAGACCGGTGCACGTGGCCCCACCACTAGTTCCCCCCAGCTCACACACACACACACACACACACCACAAAACACGTCAGGTGGTCGATGAGCTATGGCACCGTGGCTGCACACACACTGTCACACACACACACATACACGCACACATCACTTCAGGTGGTCGATGAGCTACGGCAGCGTGGCAAGACAGTGACAGTTCAGACTGAGACACTGGAGACGGAGCGGCGGCAGCTGGCGGAAATGCAGGTGTGTTTGTGTGTATGTGTGTGTGTGTATGTGCACGCATGTGTGTGTGCTTGTGTGTGTGTGTGTGGTCGATTTTACAGTCTTGTTGGACGCCTTTAATGGCGTATTAGACTTGTGCTTGCGCACTCAATCCCTGAGGCAGGCAGATACTATCACCCGCACTAGTCCACTCAGTGGATACACATTGACTGTGTCCATCCCACTAGCTCTAGTGTGTGTGTGTGTGTGTGTGTGTGCACAGCTAGTGCTGTCCAGGCAGAGACACTGGAGATGGAGCGGCGGCAGCTGGCGGCAATGCAGGTGTGTGTGTTTGTGTGTGTGTGTGTGTGTGTGTGTGTGTGTGTGTGCGTGTGCGCGCGTTTGTGTGTGTGGATGCAGATACACTGGTGAGCAAGAGGCGGCAGCTGGGGGGGGGGGCTGTGTGTGTGGGGGGGGGGGGGGGGGCAGCAATCAGGCAGACTGTGACTCACCCGCTCTTCAACTCCCACCTTCTCCACACCTCCACACCCCCACACCTCCACACAGGCGGAGAGCCGCAAGATGCTGCGCCGAGCAGAGGCGGCGATGCTTGCACAGACCCACACCCACCTCCACACCGCCCCACACCTCCACACTGCTCCACACTGCCCCACACCGCTCCACACCCCCACACTGATCCACACAGACGGAGCGCCGCGAGAAGCTGCGCCGCGCAGAGGTGGCGATGCTCGCGCAGATTGCGCGCTTGGACGACCAGGCTAAGGAGGAGCAACTGAAGCAGGTGCGTGTGTGTGTGTGCATGTGTGTATGTGCACGGAGGGGGGGGGGCAGATTGCGCGCTTGGGTGACCGGGCCAAGGAGGAGCAGTTGAAGCAGGTTTGTAGGCAAGACATATAGGCTTGTCGGCTAACACCCATTGGGCTAACACCCCTATGCTGTATTATATAAGACACGGAGAGCGTGCGCACACACACATACGCACACACATACACACACGTGTGCGCACAAACACACACACGCACACACCTCAACTTCAACACGACTTCTATGCCCCCCCCCCCAAGGTGGTTGCCATTGAGAACGCATACCAGCGCAACCTTGAGAGCGTGCGCCATGAGACTGACGCGCACACGCACACGTATGTGCACATACACACACACACACACATCAACACGCCCCCCCCGTCAAAGGTGGTTGCCATTGAGAACGCGTACCAGCGCAACCTTGAGAGCGTGCGCCACGAGACTGACGCGCAGCTGGAGGCAATCCAGGCGGAAATCAAACACAAGCAGCAGGTGTGTGTATGTTTATGTATGTGTGTGTGTGTTTTCAGGGTGGGGGGCTACATGCCTCACCAAAGACACGTTTCACACGTTAGCACAAGCAAACAGGTCTCTATCCTCACGGTGTCCTGCAGTCTGATCATTCTCACTTGTGTGCAGCCCCTGGGCTCTCCCACCCTGTCAAGTCAAAGGAGGAGAGGGTGAGAGCATGACCCGGGTGCCTCTACAAAGACACTTGACACACGCAACACAGTTTATTTCCTCGCCGATTTTTATGTTCGCTCTTATGTGTGCTCGCTTGCAGGTGCTCTCCTACACATTCAAGTTGAAGGACGAGAATAACGCAATCCGCGTGCTCGAGTGCCCTTTTGGAGCCACATTGATTGTACCATTTCAGTCCGTTGGCTGCATTTGATGGCTCACTGATATGGATATGGATATTGGAGCCAGGAAACCACCTCTGAAGGTGCCTTGGCACATGTGCGTGTGCATTTGCAGGTGCTCTCCTACACTGTCAAGCCACGTTTCACATGAGCGGCCAAGCAACCAATAACCCCTGTCTCTATCCTCACAGTTTCTGTTGTTTTTCTACTTGATTGCAGATTCTCTCCTACACTGTCAAATCCAAGGATGAAGAGAACGCGATCCGCATTCTCGAGTTCCAGTCCAGGCAGCGCATGCATGCGATGCAGCAGGACGCGGCGCGCGCGGCGGCGCAGGCAAAGCTGAGGGACGAGGTGTGTGTGCGTTTGTGTGTGTGCGTTTGTGTGTGTGCGTGCATGTGTGTGTGTGTGCTGGGGAGGAGCGGGTGGGAGCGGGTGGGGAGGAGCGGGTGGGGAGGAGCGGGTGGGGACCCTCGACTCTAAAACATCCAACCGCCTGAATCCTCAACCTCCTGAACCCTCAATCCAATGCCTTGAACCCACAACCGCCTGAACCCTCAACACAGGCAGACGCACGCCTCGCTGAGCTCCAGTCGTCCCAGCTGCGCGAGCTGGTCAAAGGGGAGGAGCAGGAGCAGGCGGCAGTCATGCATGCGCAGTACGGCGCAGCTCGCATGGCGGACGCGGCAGCGTGTGCGACGGTGAGAGACGCGCTTGGGGGTGCAGCTTGGGATTTCCTGACGGGATTGGGATTGGGGCTGGGATTGGGTGTGGAGTGCGTGGGAGAGTGGCAAGAGCAGGCAGTAGTTGTGCGGGCGCAATGTGGCGCAGCACGCGTGGCGGGCGTGTGCGACGGTGAGAGAGAGAGCTTTTGCGATTGAGGGTGGATTTCATGGGTGGAATTGGCATTGGGACTGGGACTGGGTGTGGTCAGTGTGGGAGAGGAAGAGGGGCAGGCGAGTGCACTGCACGCCAGTGATTTCCTTTTCGGCTCTACACAGCCATTTGGCTGTATTTCGGCTGTACTTTGACCTTGCACACAGCTCAACGCATCCAGTGGGTTGTTGGTCTGACAAGCCCACCAGACAGAGCGCGTCAACAGCTTTCAAATGACCTATGTATGAGGACAAACGTTCAACGGGATGTCAACGGTCAACGCGGCCAAAGCGAAATCCGGCTGTGGAAGAATTAATTTAAAAAAAGCATGAAAAGGAAAACACTGCTGCACGCGCAGCTGAGGGTGATGTACCTCACATACAGCATTCGAATGAGATGTGCACATGCTGATGCGCACACACACACCGATGCCGCTGCTGCTGCTGCTGCTCCTGCTGCCTTTGCCCACCGCTGCTGCTGCTTGTGCAGGATGCGGCTGCCACGAGCACGCTGTGCAAGCACCTGATGGTGCTGCAGCTGCCTGCGCACTGATTGTAAACTCATCAGGAATGATGCCATGGAAGAACCCCTGTGAACGTACGCGTGCATGCCTGCATGCCCATGCGTGTGTGTGTGTGTGTGTGTGTATGCATGCAGGAGGCTGCCGCCACGAGCGCGCTTCGCAAGCAGCTGATGTTCACGCAGCTGGCGGTGGAGGACCAGACGCTAAAGGTGCGAAGAGTAGCTAGGGTGAAGCTCGACTAAAGTTGGGTAGGAGGTGGACTTGATCAAGGAAAAGGCCACGGTGAGAAGAGGAGCTAGGAAGAAGCTAGGTACAGGGTGGGTACAAGGTGGAGGACCAGACGCTCAAGGTGAGAAGAGGAGCTAGGGTGAAGCTAGACTAAAGTTGGGTAGAAGGTGGACCTGATCAAGGAGAAGGCCGAGGTGATAAGATGAGCTAGGGTGAAGCTAAGTGGAAGGTGGGTAGAAAGTGGACCTAATCAAGTGGGCCCAGGTGGGATCAGATGGGAGGGACAGTGAGGGAGATGGTGGGGGGCACACAGCAGTGCGGGTGGGTTGGGCATATTATATTTGCATATGCGTGGTGTGGGGGTTGGGCCAGGGTTGCGGGCGTGCAGCAGTTTGTGTTTGAGGTGCTCGGGCAAATGCCTGGGCTATCTAAATGCCCCCCACAACCCCCCTCCCCCGCAAACACACCTGCCACTGCAGTCTGCAGAGCTGAACGAAAAGGCGCACTTTCTCCTACACATATTCCCCCCCCCACCACCACCACCACACACACACAGACAGACACAAAAACAAAAGAAATACACACACACAAACACACGCGCGCATACACAAACACGCACGCAGGCTGCCGCCCAGCGCCGCCTGCGCCTGCTGGCTGAGCAGTCTGCGGAGCTGAACGAAAAGGCGGCGGCAGTTGATGCGGCAAAAGCGGCGGCGGCGAGCGCGGCCGAAGAGGCGGCGCTGGCGGTGCAGGCACAGGTGTGTGCGTCTGCCGTGTGGTTTTACCCTTTTTGACTGTTGGCAGGGTTCCTGCTTTGATTGATCCTGCTGGGACTTTGGAACTGATTGTGACCGCCGGCCTGTGATTGTCAAACTCTATTGTTGTTGTCTGTGTGTGGGGGGGAGGAGGGGGGGGGTGTATGCGGTTTCTGTGTGCTTGTGTTTGTGTGTGTGCGTGTTGTAGGGACGGTGCACTGGTGGCACATGTGTGTGTGGGGGGGGGGGGGGGTCGAGTTGATAGTCTGTTGGGCGTCTGATGGCGTACAGGTGTTGCAGGCTGTGTTGTAGGCTCACCAGCGCAGCTTTTGTTCTGTTTGCGGAGGCAGGCTTGTGCACCCTCCTTCTGACGTTTCTTCAGCACCGCCGTCACCACCGCACACACAAACGCACACACACACGCATACACACGCATACACATCACTCACACACACACACACACACACACACGCGTGTGCACATGCACCCAGGCTGGCGTGTCATGGCACGAGGCGGAGCAGCGCCACGCATTCACACACATACACAACACACTATCTCTCACAGTTTCTGCCACACACACACACACACAACCACATGCACCCAGGCTGACGTGTCATGGTACGAGGCGGAGCAGCGTCACCGAGACCAGGTGCGATAGAAGAATCTCTTGCCCGACCACAATGCCTGAGGCGGCGCTTAGGCAGCGCTCAGGGCTCTAGTTTTTAGGGTTTAGGGTGCATGTGCTCACAAGTGCATGTGGGTGCATATGGGTTCAGGGCGATAGGAGCCGCGCGTAGTTTGCAGTGTGCCTTTTACCAGTCCTTTTACAGTACAGTAAATGAGACAGGCAAGCTGACGGTTGGAACAGTCTACAGTGCACACCCAGTTTACAGTACGGGCATGCGTTGGGGCGTGGGATCGAGGGAGCTGCTTTGTGAGGCAGGGTTACAGTAGGGATCAAGCCCCCAATAGCAGAGCGCGCTAATCCCCCCCAGCCCCTCCCCCCATTATAACTGTCCCCCTGTCCGCTTAGCAAGACCAATGGGGGGGCTTTCCACCATGGGTACTCAAAGTTTTGAGTCAATCTCAAAGCTGGAGTGCTATCCACACCCCAGAAGATTGTCTGTGCGAGCGTGCCGTCACGCGTCGCTTGAGACCCCACCCCACCCCAGTCCTCTCACACACACAATCGTGCCTCCCCACACACACAAACGACAGGTTCTCTCCTCTGAGCGTGCGCGCCTTGAGGCGTCGCTTGATGCGAGCAGGCAGCAGCTGGCGGATGCGGAGGCCACGTCGCGCATGGTGCAGGTGGGTGGTTGGGTGGTGCCACCCCTTCCAGTTGGCAGCACAGGTGTGCCCATCTGTGTCTATCTGACGAGGTTGTACAGGTTGTACACGTACGTGTACGGAGGACCCCGGGGCGTGAGTCAAGGCCTAGACTTCACGTCTAGGGGAGCTCTACTTAGAGAGCCCGCAAGGCCACGCAGCGCGCCTATCTTACAAGAGGTAAGCAACTGACGGATGCGGAGGCCACATCCCGTGTGGCGCATGAACGTGCTCCCCCCTCCCTGCATGGCGCCGCTCTGCCTAGCTAGGAGCCTAGTAGGAGTTTTCAACACACACAAGGAGACCACTCAGCCACAGCTGCTGCGTGCCTGTGTGACGTTCAAAGAGGGCATTATAAGAACCAATGTCAACATTCTCCAGCCAACTCTGTGTGCAAAGAAACAGACCTCAAAAAATCTATCAGGACCACAAGATGAAAGCCGATGTGACTGTTAGTGTTTTGTGCCTCCCTCGCTGACAAGTGCGGCACGCACGCGTGGCGCATCCGTGCAGGGCCAGGCCGCGATGATGGAGCGGCGGCGGGAGCTGGAGCGGGCTAATGCGGAGCAGGTAAACGTGGGGAATCAGTTTGCGCAGACCCTGATTCAGTGCCTGACCTTGGCGTATTATCCTCGGGGGTTAGGGAGCTGGAGCAGGCAGGCGCACGCTTCGATTCCCCTTCCGAGAAACAACAGCTGGTTCCGCATGCAAACCCTGATTCTGTGCGTAGGAGTTAGCTGGGCGCTCCTGGCCTGGCCTTATCCTTGTGGGGGGAGGGGAAGGGGTGGGGGGTGGGGTGGCGAGAAGGTGCAGGGGCGATAGTGTGTGTGGCCGGTAATGTGCTCTCGCTCTCACGCGTACGCGCCCACAGGCCAGGAGCAGCTGATGGGGGGGGGGGGCGTGGCGCATGCAGCATGCACACTCGGGCACTCACAACACACACTGATCACCCATGCGTGTGCGTGTTGCTCCGGCCTCCGCAGGAGGATCAGGCACGCGGGGCGCTCGAGGCGATGGCGAGGAGAGCGTTCGCGCGGCGTTCAGCTGGTGCACACTCGGGCACACACACACTGACCATCCATGCGTGTACACAAACACACTGACCATCCATGTGTTCCTGCGTGCACAGGAGACCCAGGCACACAGTGCTCTACAGGCAACTGGCACTCTAGCGGTCGCGCGGAGTTCAGCTGGTGCACACTCGGGCACTCACACACTGACCATCCATGCGTGTGCACGTGTTCTTGCGTGCACAGGAGAACCAGGCACGCAGTGCACTAGATGCAATGGCATTCGAGCGGTTGCGCGGAATTCAGCTGGGTTACAGTCAGGCACACACACACTGACCGTCCATGCGTGTACACACACACACTGACCATTCATGCATGTTCCTGCGTGCACAGGAGAACCAGGCACGCAGTGCACTAGAGGCCATGGCACTGGAGCGGTCGCGCGGATTTCAGCTGGAGTATGACCTGCGGCTGCGCGAGGCAATGGCACGCCATCAGCTGGAGCTGGCGCGCAACGCGGGAGCGACCATGGAGGCGGGCGCGGGTGAGAGAGAGTGTGTGTGTGTGTGTGTGTGTGTGTGTGTGTGTTGGAGTATCACCTTCGGCTGCGCTAGGCGGCTACGTTGGAGCTGGTGCGCAACGCGACCACATCAATGCCGTGGCTGCTCGCGGCTGTCTGCCGCGTCTGCTTCCGACGCCGCGCACGCATGCGCCCTCTCCTCACGCGCACGCATGCCCCGATCCCATGCCATGCCCATGCACACGCACACGCAGGCAGCAATCACGTCGATGCCGTGGCTGCTCGGCTGTCTGCCGCATCTGACTCCGACGCAGCACGCATGCGCCCTCTCCTCACACGCACGCGTGTCCCGATCCCATGCCCTGCCCATGCACACGCACACGCAGGCAGCAATCACATCAATGCTGTGGCTGCCCGGCTGTCTGCCGCATCTGCTTCCGACGCAGCGCGCATGCGCGCGAGCCACGCAGCCGACCTGTCGCGGCTGGCCAGAGACAGAGATGCACAGCTCGTGGGGATTGGACGGATGCCGATGGTGCGTGGTTGCGCGTGTGAGCATGGGCGTGGGACTGGCCGTGTGTGTGCGTGTGTGAGCGTGCGTGCGTGGGGTTGGAAGTGTCTGGCTGTGTGTGTGAGAGAGTGTGCGTGCGTGGGGTTGGGCAGGATGCAATGCTGGTGGAAGTTTGACAGGGCTGTTGGGCCTCCACGCAGTGTCATGAGCGTGTGGGTGGGTGTGGCGAGCGTGTGGGTGGTGTGGTGAGCGTGGGCGGGTGCCATGAGCGTGCCAGATGTGATAGGCCGAGCCAGGCCAGTCACAGATGTGGCGAGCGTGCGTGGCGTGGCCTGGCTGTGTCAATCTGCTCCTACATGGTGCCATACGCAGGCGCAGGCCCAGGTACCGATGGCGGGCTGCCGCCCCACTCCCCGGGGGGCTTGGACCCACCGCCGCTGCTGTGTGTGTGCGTGCACGTGCACGTGGCCTGTGTGCAATTGATCCTACCGCTGTGTCACACGCAGACGCAGGCACCCCCAGTGGCAGGCCGCGTGCCCCCGGCTGGTGGCGGCCCCACCGCCGCTGCCGCTGCTGCTGCCGCTGCTGCTGCCTCTGCCTCTGCTGCTGTGTCGTCGTCCCCGCCCCCTGACCCGACTGAGCCGACTGAGATGGACGTGCTGAGGGCGATGGAGCGGCTGAGGAGGGAGACGGGGGACGCGGCACGCGAACTAAACGCCGCGATGAGGTGGGTGGTGGTCTAGTGTCTTGGGGGGTAGTGTCTTGGGGGGGGGGGAGACTGGGGCGGCTGAGGAGGGAGACGGGGACGCGGCACGCAAACTGAATGCCGCGATGAGGTGGGTGGGTGGCAAGTGTCTATGGGGAGGGAGGGGGGGGCGATGGAGAAGCTGAGGAGGCAGACGCGGGATTCGGCACGCGTACTGAATGCAGCAGTGGGGTGGGTGGGTGTGTCTAGTGTCCAGGGGATGGGTGCTGAGGACGATGGAGCGACTGATGGGGGAGACGGGGGGCGCGGCACGCGAACTGACTGCAGCGATGAGTTGGGTGTGGGTGTCTAGTGTGTTGGGGGGGAGGGGGGATGTGCTGAGGGCGATGGAGCAGCTGAGGAGGGAGATGGGGGAAGCGGCACGCGAACTGACTGCAGCGATGAGGTGGGTGGTATAGTGCCTTGCGGGGGGGGGGGGGGGAGTGTCGGGGAGGATGCTTGGACAGGTGGAGGAGGGAGACCGGGGACGGACGCGGCACGCAAACTGAGATGGTCGTGCTGAGGGCGATGGAGCGACTGGGGAGGGAGACGGGGGACGCGTAACGCGAACTGACTGCAGCGATGAGGTGGGTGGGTGTCTCGTGTCTTTGGGGGGGGACTGGGGCGGCTGAGGAGGGAGTTGGGAGACGCGGCACGTGAACTGAATACAGCAATGTCGTGGGTGTGGGTGTAGTGACTTTGGGGGGGGGAGAGACTGGGGCGGCTGAGGAGGGAGTTGGGAGACGCGGCGCGCAAACTGACGGCAGCAATGCGGTGGGTGTGGGTGCACCTCATGTTTCAAGGGGGGAAGGAGGGAGAGGCAGGCGGGAAGACTGAGGCAGCTGAGGAGGGACACGCGGCACACCAACTGAATTCCGCGATTAGGGGGGGGTCTAGTGTCTTTAGGGAGGAAGGAGGGGTGGGTGGGAAGACTGGGGCGGCTGAGGAGGGAGACGGGGATGCAGCATGCAAACTGAATGCCGCTATAAGGTGGGTGGGTGTCTGGTGTCTTGGGAGGGGAGGGAGGGCAGAGGGAGGGAGGGAAGAGAGGGAGGGAAGGGAGGGGAGGGAGGGGGGGAGGGAGGGAGGGGAGGAGGGGAGGGGGGAGGGAGGGGAGGGAGGGAGGGGAGGGGGGAAGGGAGGGGAGGGAGGATGGAAGGAGCGGCTGAGGAGAGAGGGGGGGACGCGGGACGCCAGCTGAATGCAGCACTGCGGTGCGTGTGTGTCTAGTGTTTTGGGGGGGGAGACTGGGGCAGCTGAGGAGGGAGACGGGGATACGGAACGTGAACTGAATGCAGCAGTGAGGTGGGTGGGTGGGTCTAGTGTCTTGGGGGGGGGGAGGGGGGACGTGCCGAGGGCGATAAAGCGGCTGAGGAGGGAGACGGGGGACGCGGCACTCAACTGAATGCTGTGAGGTGGGTATCTCTAGTGTCTTGGAGGGGGGGGCTGAGGAGGGAGACGGGGTGTGAATTAGGTGTGTATGGAAAGGGTGCTCACGCCTCTCTCAAGAGCGATCTGGAAGCGAGGGAGGGAGGTGAAGAGAGGAGGCCGAGGAAGCGTGGCAAACGCCCCACCCGCACCCTCATATCCTTACACACACACACACTCTCGCGCACGCACACACCAGGCGCACCACCACCACCGACGTGTCCAGCGGCGACAGCAACACCACCAATGCCACCAATGCCACCACGCACGCACACGCACCCCCCCACACACACACACATCTCACAGACCCTCACACACACCCTCCCTCACACCCTCTCTCACACACACACCAGGCGCACCACCACCAGTGACGTGTCCAGCGGCGACAGCTACACCACCAATGCCGCCAATGCCACCACGCACGCACATGCACTCACACACACACACCTCAAACACCCTCGCACACACCCTCTCTCACACACACCAGGCGCACCACCACCAGTGACGTGTCCAGCGGCGACAGTTACACCACCAGCAGCAGCGGTGGCGGAGGCGGCCCGAGCAGCAGCCGCAGCGGCGGTGGGAGGCCCGGGGGCGGCGGCACCGGCGCTGTCACCGCTGGCAGCCGCGGCAGCAGCGGCGGCGGCGGGCGCATCATCAGGCGCGCCATCAGCAGCAGCAGCGCTGGCACCGTCACGACGGACCTCACGGGGGGGGACGACGCGTATGGCGCCAATGGGACTGAGACGGCCACCACCACGGGCACATCCACTTCAACCGGGGGCTCGTCAGACAGCGCGGACGCAGTGGCCGCGCCAGCGGCGGCAGCGGTCGCACGCGCGGCGGCGGCGGCGATGGTGGCATCAGCAGCGGGTAAGGCCACACAGAACTGTGTCTCTCTATGCCCTGAACCCTCTCAACCCTCAACTAGGAGCGAGGAACTCTGCCCCCCCCCACCTCCCCCTCCCCCCCTCCCTGGGAGCCCCGGCGGCAGCCGTCGCGCGCGCGGCAGCGATGGTGGCATCAGCAGCGGGTAAGGCCACACAGAACTGCGTCTCTCTACGCCCTAAACCCTCTCAACCCTCAACTAGGAGCGAGGAACTCTGCCCCCCCCCCCTCACCCCACAAACACACCCGGACACAGCCCCGGCAGCAGCCGCCGCGTGCGCGGCGGTGGCGGCGGCAGCAGCGCGTAAGGCTGCTGATGCTGTGCGGCAGCCTGTGCCACTCCACACCCTAAACCCCTGTTCAAACCCCAACACCCCTGAACCTCTTAAAGCCCTGAACCCTGAACCCTGAATTAGCCAGGAACTCCCCCCCCCCTGGAGCCCTGAAGCCGTTGTCCGACCCCTCCCTCACACGCACACACGCCTGCAGTGGACCCGCCGTGAAGCCGTAATCACCTCTCAACACCGAACCCTGAATCGTCTATGCATACACATACCCGCAAACGCAGTCGGCACACCTGGGGTGCTGAACTGCACACTGTCTCTACACACACACACACACACACACACACGTGCACTCACACGCACACAGAAACAACCAACCTAACAAACGAGTGTTGCATGAGGCCGTCCGCATGCACCGGCAGGCATTGCCGGCACTACTGCAGAGACACACACACACACACACGCAGCCGACCCAGCAGCGCGCCATCCGGCCTCCCCCACCGAGATCCGCACGCGGCTCGTCCTCGCAACCGGACACCTAGAGAGAGCGGCACGCGTTGCGGCTGTGGTGGCGGCGGAGGATGGTGGCTGCGTCGGTAACAACGCGGGGCCCCCGCACCCAAACTCTCCGCGCCAGGTGGGGTCGTTGTCGTGGGATGTGTGTGTAGTGTGTGTGTGTGTGTGTGTGTGTGTGCGTGTGTGTTGATTGCGTGCGTGCACGTGATGCTACTCTCTTGCTGGCACACTGAGGATGGCAGCGGCAGCAACGCGGGGCCCCCACACTCGCCGCGCCAGGTGGAGTTGTTGTTGTGGTATGTGTGTGTGTGTGTGTTGTGTGCATAGGGGGGAGGGGGGAAGTTCGCATATGCACGTGTACCCTGACGCGCCGCCGCCTCCCGCAGCTTCCTAAGCAACACTAAACTCATACCAAAGCAACACCAAAGCAACATCAAACCCACAATCATGCCCACGCTCGACCCACGCCACACCCACGCCAAACCCACACTCAAACAACACGAGGCTAACCCCAACACCGAACCCACGCCTCAAACCCACGCCAAATCCATGGCACCCCCCGCAGGTGCGCGCGCAGCTGCAGAGCTCAACGATTTACCTGGAGCGTGCAAACCGGCTGTTCTCTGTGGGCACAATCGGTGGCGGGGCTGGGACTGGCGGTGGTGCTGATGGCAGCGCGGCACCAGCCATCGCCGCTGCCCCTGCTGCTGCGCGCCCACGCGTGCCGCTGCCGCTGCCAGCTCCTAGTGGTGCCGCTGCCACTGCTGCCGTTGCTGCCGCTGCTGCTGCTGCCACTGCTGCTGCCGCTGCTTCACGCCCATGCGTGCCTCCTCTGCAAGCAGTGCTGCCGCCAGCAGCGAGTGCTGCTGCCACTGCTGCCGCTGCTGCTGCACGCCCACGTGTGCCACCGCCGCCGCCAGGACTCCCGACCGCAGCGGGTGCTGCTGCCGCTGCTGCTGCACGCCCACGCGTGCCACCTCCCCAAGCAGTGCTGCCGCCAGCAGCGAGTGCTGCTGCTGCTGCTGCCCCCGCTGCTGCTTCTGAGCCCGGCAGCCTGGCTGAGCAGATGGAGGAGCGTCTCAGCAGCGGACTGGGGTCGGTGTCTGTGCGGGGGCACACGGCCCTCGACGACACAGCACGCACAGGCGCGGGCAGGGGCTGGGGCGGTGGCGCGTCATACGCGCACGCAGCAGCGGGTGTGCGCGGCAACAGGCGCACGAGCGAGGCGCCGCTGCTGGGCGGGGGTGGGGGTGTAAGCAGCAGCGGGCCAGGGCTGCTGGGGTGGGGCGGCGGCCTCTGGCACGGCATGGCACCGCGCGCTGGGGCTGGGGCTGGGGCGGCCGCAAGCGCACGCACCGCCAGCGGTGGTGCTTCCGGAGGTAGCGTATCGCTGTCCCTGGGCAGCGGCAGCAGCGGCAGCAACGCGGGCGGCAGCGCACCGCGCAGCAGGGGCCGCGGAGACGGTGCCGGAGGGGGCGAGGGCGGCGGCGGCGGCCAAGACCGCTACTACGCGTTTGAGTCGGCGGAGTCGGGGCGCAGCATCGATGGCGGGGAGGTCGGCGCCGGAGGGGCCGCGGCGGGTGGGTGGCGGGGGGCCGGGGTGCGGGGCGTGTTTTGGGCCTGCACAGCGGGATGCATGCTCTGGACCCCACCCACCACCGTGGCATGCCCCCCGCCCCACCCCCCGCCACCCCACCCCACACCCCCGCCCACGCACCCACCCACCCCACTCACCCTTTCCAAACAACCACCCACACCCACACCCTGCGTGCGCTGCCATCGCAGCAGGTGCCCAAAATACATGCGTGCCCCTCCTCCCGTTCAAACATGCATCCCTCCGTCCTCCTGCCCACCCCTTCCACCCACCTCTGCACACCCACCGCTTGCTCACCGCAGCAGCAGCCCCCCCCAGACGCCCAAAGTGCATGCCTGGCCCTCCTCCCGCCGTACACAAACAAATTCCTCCCTCCTCTCTTCTGCCCCTCCCCAATCACCCCTGCCCCCCCACATCCGCACCCATGCACCGCAGCTGTCACCAAGCTCCCAAGCGCGACAGTGCCCCTCCTCCCCCCTCCGCCGCGCCAGTCGGACGGAGCATCGGTCAGCTGCAGCACGCACCCCACGCCGTACTCGCGGATGTTTGCGCCACGACTGGGCGACGGCGACAGCGACGGGGGCACTGCAGGTGAGCTGCTCATCTTCACGAACTCTCACACAGACACACACACACACGCAGGTGGGCGTGGGTGCCTTATCCGCACACATACAAACACACACACACACACACACACACGCGCGCACACACACAAACACAAACACATACGACCCTGCAGGTGGGCGGGCTCAAGCGGGTGCACACCTCATCCACCACCATCACACACACACACACACATCCACACAGCCGCAAGTTGGCGTTCGTCGTGCTCCTCCCCACCAGCTTCGTCCTGCTCACTGGTTCCTCCTCCACACACACACACACGCATGCACACACACACAAACACACATGCACATACACACGCACACACACGCAGCAGGCAGCGACGACGAGGTGTCACTTCAGCGCTCTGCACGAGGCGACGACCACGCCGGCGCCGCCACTGCCGGCGCTAACTCCATCGCAGACACAGACACGCCCTCCCCGTCTCCCAGCTTCTGGACGCCCGCGCCTGCGCACCGCACAGCGCTGGGGAGCGACGCTGCTGCTGCTCCTGACCAGAGCGGCGCGTCTAGCCCGGGGGATGTTGATGCGCTCATCCGGCGGCTGCGTGCGACGCTCGATGTGAGGAGCAGCATGGAGAGCGGGCTGACAAGCGCGGCGTCGCATCAGGTGCGTGTGTGTGTGTGTGTGTGTGCGGGAGTGTGTGCGTGTGTGTGTGTGTGCAGGGAGGCCCTGGTTTGTGGTGTTGTGGTGTTGGATGTGAGGAGCAGCATGGAGAGTGGGCTGACGAGCGCGGCGTCGCACCAGCTGTGTGTGTGTATGTGTGTGTGTATGTGTCATGGTGTCATGGTTTCCGATGCAACAGTTTGTTGGATGCCAGCGTTGGTTCAAGGGGGTTTGGGGTTGAAGGGCGGCGCGCGTGTGTGTGTGTGTGTGTGTGTGTGTGTGTGTGTGTGCGAGGAGACCCGCCCCCCCTTCAACCCTGCCAGAAGCTGGCCCTTCTTCTGAACACGTGCCGGTGCATACGGAGCCTGTGTCGCAAACAAAGCAGTGACAGCCGCACCAGGCCAGTCACAGCTGCTGTCCAGTGGTCCCTGGGAAGGATTTTAGTAATTCGCTTTTTGCCGGCTCCAGCAACTTTGACCGCTCATACCAGGCACAATACACAGCAGGTTCTCATGCAACGCATGCCGTTGTGCTGCTCTCGGCACGAGCTTTCCAACGCACCGCAACACGCCCTCTCCCACTAAGTGTGGGGTGGTTTTCTGGGAAATGGGAAATCCGGCTCGGAGCGGTATACGGCTTGCAGGGGGATCACAGCAGCATGTCATGACTGGAAACTGCATGAGCAACTGCAGGACTTCCTCCCTGTTCCCTGTTCCCTGTTTTTTTATAACAGGTTCTACATTTGGGAGGACCCGGAGGCGCATGCGCCCGGAGGACCCCGGGGCGTGAGTTAAGGCCTGGACTAGGTGTATAGGGGGGGGATCTTCTAGCGAGCCCGCCATGCCACGCAAGCGCCAGCCTACCAGAGCTGCACGACTCATGACTCCCTCCAATGGATCCTGCTGCCAAAACAAACCCACCACACACACGCAGGCGTACAGCCACGCGACTGGCGCGCGCAGCGAGACCACGGGCGGGCGGTCGACGTATGGCGACGACGATGACGACGAGGGAGCGAGCTCGGAGGAGGGGTTGGGCGGTGGGCGGTGACGGGGTTGTTGGATGGGGGAGTGTAAGTGATGGGGGGGCGGAGGGGAGTTGTGGTGACACAGTGACACTCTGACAGGCATCCCACGAGCGGAGGCTGAGGGGGACACTAACGGATCTAACTCGGCCACAGCTTGCAAGGCGGATCCCAAGTCGTGACATCCCGCATACACCGATGCACGCACACGTGGACACACTGTTAAAACCAATGCCTCGAATTACAACATGCGGGGGGCAGAGCGCAAGCAAGCCAGCTGCCTGCCGCTCCCACTGGCATCCATCCTGGCCTACAGGGCCCACTACTCGACGTGGGCATAGACTCTGCGGGGCAGAGGCAGGCAGCCGTCACAACGGGCGCGCGACTCATAATCTACCTTGACCCGGTTCCTTCGACAAGGGGGGCCGGGTCAAAGTTGCCAGCTGTCTCCGTCGCTGGGGGCGGGGTCCAGGGTCGGCATGCTGGCAGAGGGGCCCAGGCTCGGCATGGAGTCGCTCTTGTCCAGCATGGCGCTGTACACGGGCTCAGCGGCCTCGTCAGCAGGGGCCGCGGTCGGCCCGGGCGCGGCGGGCTCCGGGTGTGCCGGTGCAGCGGCGGCAGCGGTGGAGGCCGAGAACCCCGGCGGCGGCGACCTCCGCAGCGCCTCGCTCGACTCCAGGTTGGCCGCAGCCATGTAGTCCACGGGTGCCGCGACGGCGGCGGCAGCGTGCACCGGGGCATCTGCGCCGCCGCCCTCACCGGCGGCCACCGCCTCCCTGGTCGCTGCGCCCGCCTCCCCCGCCGCCGCGCCTCCTCCCGCCTCATCCTTGACCGCCACCGCCGCCGCCCCAGCGCCCTCCGGCCTGTCCATCATCTGCTCGTCGTCAGACTCGTCTCCGGCGCGCTCCCGGCGGTGCTCGTCATGCAGCTGCCCGCCACCGCGAACGTCAGGGTCCTCCTCGGGGAGGTCCTGCAAAAGGGGGGGGAGGGGACGCTCAGGCAGTGGTACAGTCAATCTCGGTGTGAGTACGTCGTCATGTGAACGGGTCACCGCCAGTCAGCCACCGTCAGTCAGTCACGGTGATGCCCATGGGTGGGTGGGGGTGGAGGTGGCGGTGGGTGGGGCAGCACATGCACAGCGCGGCAGAGCGTGCAGGGCAGTGTGCAGGGCAGCACAGGGCAGCGCAGGGCAGTGTGCAGGGCAGCACAGGGCAGCACACCGCGGCACGCCACAGCACGGCACAGCACACCGCCACCGCACACACCTGTCGCTCGCGCAGCCCTGGCGGGTACGCCATGTGGGCACAGCATCGTGTGGGGAGGCACAGCACAGCACAGCACGGCACAGCACAGGGCAGCACAGCACAGGGCAGCACAGCACAGAGCCACCACGCACACACACCTGTCGCTCGTGCAGCGCTGGCTGGTACGCCATGTGCGCCGACGGCACGGCCGGCAGGCTGCACAGGTGCTGCAGAACCTTGAGCTTGACCTCCTCGAGCTCGTCGCGCGTGTTGGTGTTCTGGGGTGGAGGGTTGGGGGGTTGGCGAGGGTGGTGGAGGGGTGTGGGGAGGGGGGGAGGGGTGTGTGTGTGGGAGGGAGGGCATCACAGCAGAGCGTCAGTCACCTTGATTTCTGACCCTGCTGGGGTGGAATGGGATGGCAGCACGCAGCGCAGCGCACAGCACACAGGACAGTAACAGTTACAGCGGCTTTCCAGCAAAGACTACCTCTGGTCCTAGTACCACCGCCTAGACCCAAGTCCAGTTCTGGCCCTAACAATTACTTGTGAGGGGCGGTGGCCATCAGCCGGCTGCCTGCCAACGTGTAGTCCCAGAGCAAAAAGGAGAGCTATTGTGAGACGCCTCCAAAATAGGTCCTAACTGCTTCTAGGGGATAGGGGGTCAAGTGGCGCTTGCCAATCTACTTGACCGCCGTGGTGGAGGGGCCGGCGCCTGAGGGGCAGCCGGACCGTACACCACGGCTCTCCACCCGACCCTATCCTGAGCACGCTCAAACGCCGTGTCCGAAAAAGTCTTCCAATCAGAACGAGTGCCACTAGTTTCGCCTAGCTGCTGAATCAGTAGCTTAAGAAAATAGTGTCGGGAGGAGGCTGGAGGCCGGCCTTGCTGCCGAGCCACATCCATTGTGCAGTCAAAAGTCGTACGAGGAAGACGAGAAGCCGGCATGCGCATCACATGGCCTAGCCACTGCATTGATCGCTTTGCCACAAGGCTCTCAATTGGCTCAGTGTCGCACGCCTGCCGAATATAAGTTAATCTGTGCCGGTCGACCAGGCGCACACCCAGAATGCGACGAAGGCAGTTAGAGTGGGCAACCTCCAATCGAGTCAGTTGTGTTTTAGTAGGGGCCCATGTTTCGCAGCCGTACAGAAAGTGGGGCAGCACGAAAGTGTTTTAAACCCGCATCTTAGACTGCACTTGCATCTTCTTGCTGGCCCAAATCTTATCAAAAGACGCAAACACGCCCAGCGCGCGACCGACACGCACACCGATCTCCTTTTCCACACCACCACTCTGGGTTATCCAACTCCCTAGATACTTAAATGCAGAGACGGTCTTCACTTCACCACCGTCATATTAGACACAGCAGGCTGGGCGGCAGCACAGCACACATCACAGTGCAGCACACGGCCCCATCACAGCAGCACAGCACAGCACACAGCACAGCACACAGCACAGCGCAGCACACTGCCCCACACCTTCATATTTGAGACCGCGGTGCTCAGGCATCACGACAGAAAGATGGTGCAGCAGCACAGCACAGCACACAGCACAGCGCAGCACACGGTCACACCAGCACACAGCCACAACAGCACACAGCACCCCACCCCACAGTTGCCACACCTTCATGTTTGAGACCGCGATGCGCAGGCATCACGGCAGAGAGATGAGGTGGCATCACAGCACACAGCACAGTACACTGCACACGGCGCATCACAGCCCAGCGCAGTACAGCACACAGCACACTGCCCCCCACCTTCATGTTTGAGACCGCGATGCGCAGGCGCTGCGTGTCCAGATAGTAGTTGTACTCATTGAGCGCAGACTCGGGCAGCGCGTCCGGAAGGTCGACGCCCATCAGGCGGCCGGTCTCGTACGTCCAGCAGCGAGCGACGTTGCGCAGGGTGTAGCCGCCACCGCCGAGCACGAGCATCGGCACTGCGCGTGCGGGTGGGGGAGTGTGTGTGTGTGGAAGGGGGGAGAGAGAGGGCGTGTGTGCGTGTGTGCGGCCGGTCTCGTACGTCCAGCAGTGAGCGACGTTGTGCAGCGTGTAGCCGCCACTGCCGAGCACGAGCATCGGCACTGCGTGCGCGGGCGGGAGATCAGAGAGTGTGTGTGCACGTGTTTGTGTGAGAGTGTGTGTGTGTGTGCGTGAGAGGGTGTGTGTGTGTGTGCACTTCTGATTGTGTGCACTTCCTTCAGCGGATGTGTGCGTGCGTACACACACACTCACAGGTGAGTGTGTGTGTGTGTGTGCGCGAGAGTGTGTGTGTGTGTGTGTGCGCGAGAGTGTGTGTGTGTGCGCGCACTTCCTGCCGTGGGTGGCACAAGTCGCGAGCTGCCCCGCCACACCCCCTCCGCACGCACCGTTGTATTTTTTCAGGAACTCGAGGCACGCTCCGTGGCCCTCCATCGAGAGGTTGAAGCAGCCGAGGCGATCGCCAGAGAGCGAGTCGGCGCCGCAGCACATGACGATTGCTCCGGGCTGGAACATCTCCATCACCTAGTGTGGTTGCGAAGTGTGTGTGTGTGTGTGTTGCGTTGAGGCAGGCGCCGCAGCAGCGCACGATAGCGCTGGGCTGGGACATCTCCATCACTTAGTGTGTGAGGTTGTGAAGTGTGTGCGTGTGTGTGTGTGTGTGGCTGTGTGTGTGTGTGCGTTTATTGCGTTGAGGCAGGCGCCGCAGCACAGCACGCTTGTGCCAGGCTGGAACATCGCCATCATCTATATGAATGGGTGGTTGTGAAGAGTGTGTGGGTGTGTGGGTGGCGGGGCGTTGCGGTGAGCTAGGTACGTGCGAGCAAAGCAAGTTAAGACATGTGATAGCGGGTGGGGTGGGTGGGTAGGAGGCACGCGAGGGTGAAATTGCCCCCCCCCCCTGCAACACCGCCATCGAGGGGGATGAGACGACCGACTATCCATCCGCGCACATCCGTTCCCCCCCCACACACACACATCCTCCTTCCCTCCCGCCCCCTCCCCGCGTCCTCCTCCCCCCCCCCCCCCCGCTCCTCAATTCACCCACCTTGGCCACAACCGGCTCAAACGCCATCTTATAGCTCGAGTCATTCATCCGCACCCAGCCACCCTCACCCGTCCCACACACCCCCATCGTCAACCTCATCCTCATTCCTTCTCCCACCTTGGCCATGACTGGCTCAAACACCATCTTGTAGCTCGAGTCGTCCATCCCGTCCTTGAGAGGCACGTTGACCGTGTAGCCGTTGCCCTTGCCGGTACCAGTGTCCTCAATCGCGCCGGTGCCCGGAAAGAACTCGCCGTACCTGCAGTGGGGGAGAGAGTGAGAGAGAGAGAGGATGAGAGAGATGAGGAGAGAGAGAAGGAGAGGGAGAGAGGAGAGGGAGAGGAGAGGGAGAGAGGAGAGAGAGGAGGGGAGAGAGGAGAGAGAGGAGAGGAGAGACAGGAGAGAGCGAGGAGAGAGGAGAGCAAAAGGAGAGACGAGAGAGACGAGAGAGTGCGCACGTGTGTGCGTGTGTGTAAAGAGTGTGGGTGTGAGGGTGTGAGAGTGAGCGCATGCTGAGCAAGCAGTGTAAATCACACTTACTTGTGGAACGACACCGTCATCACGCGGTCAGTGAGGTAGAACGCCTCCTCCACGCCGTCTCCGTGGTGGATGTCAATGTCGACATACAGCACGCGCCCGTGCACCTGGGCGCAGCAACACCACGGGGCACGTCAGCAGGGCAGAGGGCAGGGCATGGGTGCGACACGATCCGTGATTGATGAGCATGGCTGTGTGCGCTGTATGAGTGCGTGCATGTGAGTGTATGAGAGTGCGCGTGAGTGTGTTTACACTAAAGCTCCCACTCCTGTGCCACTCACCTTGAGTAGCTCCAGGATGCCGAGCACGATGTCATTGCAGTAGCAGAAGCCAGAGGCCTCGGCCTTCTTGGCGTGGTGCATGCCGCCTGTCAGCGCGCGCGCACAAGCACGCGTGCACAAGCATGTCAGGTGCTGAGCCGAATGGTCGATGCGGCTGTGCATGCGCGTGCGGAACATGGGCAGCATAGCACGACCGCTCCCACCTGACCAGTTGAACGCGATGTCGGCCTTGCCGGAGGCCAGCGACGCCGCGCCGTCCACCGAGCCGCCGCAGTAGGTCTGCGAGAGAGTGCAAGAATGAGGGTGGGAGATGGGCGGCGTGGCGTGTGCGTGCATGGGGTGCATGGCGTGTGCATGGCAATCAACCATCTCTGCATTTCGAAATAGCACGTGTCCACGTTGCTGGCTGCGTGCAGATCGACCCCTCACCTGGCAGTACTGAAACAAGCCGTCAAACACTGGGCAGTCGGCCTCTCCCGCAAGGCCAATGTTGAAGCGCCGCAGCTGCCCCATATACTCCTCCACGTTGTGCGGGGAAATCGTCTTGAGGAAGGAGATGTATTCTGCGCAGTGGCAGAGGGGTGGGGGTGGTTTTGCTGTATGCGACTCGGAGGTGATCATTCATTCCTGCTGCGCTCCCCTCCCCGCTCTCTGACCCCTGTGTCCCCCCATGCAGCTTGCCCTCAGTGTCCGAGCCCCATGGACGGGGGCGTGTGCAGCTGCCACATCGCATGCATGTGTGGGGCGTGTGCAGCAGTTTGCTGGCGATCCCGCCCAAGCGCCTTCCCCGCCCCCCACCGTCGGCGTGGAACTCGGTCAGCTGGTCGTACGTGCGCGGCTGCGGCCTGAAGACCTCCATCTGCTTGCCCAGCCCATAGCTGTTCACGAGAGAGAAGACGAGGCGCGCGCGGTGCGGGCGCATAGGGTTTCCTGCGCCCCAGTATCACAGCGCGTGCAGCCATGGCGTGTGAGTGGCAGGGGCGCATGCAGGTGGGGGGTGAGGGGGCGTCAGGGGAAAAGACCTTGTGTTGCATGGGCGCATATGCGCGGGCACCCCCATCCCAGCCCCTCCTGCTGCCCTGAAGCCTGTGCCCCTGCCCACTTGCTCCAGCCACCCATCCACCAACATGCCCCCCATGCTACCCGGTCCATACAAGGGGGGTTGGGGGGCAAGCCACCAAAAGGTGTGCAAAAGGTGTGTTCAAACATCCCACCCCGCGCGCATACGGCACCCAACCGACTCACCGCCACCATAGCAGAAGTTCCCGATCTCCTCGTCGTAAAAGTAGGACACCTGCTTCTTCTGCTGTGTCTCCACCATAATGGCGGGGTGCGGCTGCGGTGCACGGATCCGCGACAGGCGTGCGGCCTTGCGGGTGGGAGGGTGGTGGGGGGGGGTGAACGGCAAGGGCCCTCACTCCTTGAGTAGTGCGGCACGCGCGTGGCATTTCACTTCCCACACCAAACAGTGTGGGGGAGGCTTTGAGGACCTGGCATGCTGGCAGGGAGAATCCGATGATTCCAACGTTGCACAGCACCCACGCAGCCGCTGCCTCCTGCTCTGGGCGCAGTGGTGTCTCTCCAGTGCTAGGAGCACGGCGCTCGCCTCTTCGCTGCCTGGCCACCAGTGCCTCGTCCCCACGCGATGAGGCAAACACTACCGTCACCTCTCGACGTGGCGCACTGATCGTGGCAATCGCAGCCGCGAGCGTGGTGCCTACTGGTGGGCATGCGCTCGCATGGTGCATGGCCCATGCGAGACGAGCACTGCCTGCATGCGTGCACGCGCGTGTGTGTGTGTGTGTGTGCGTGTGTGTGTGTGCGAGTGCATGTGTGTGTGCGTGTGTGCATGTGTGTGTGTGTGTGTGTGCGTGTGTGTGCGCACGCTCACACACGTGCGTTCCATGCCGTGCCCCACCGCAGGGGCGGCCCTCGCGCTGCGTGACGGCGCGCCCCTAGAGATCGAGCCGATCGAGCCGTTCTCGCTCGAGGACTTCACGAGTGAAGCAGGTCGGCGCGGCGTGGGGGCGTGTGTGTGTGTGGATGTGGAGGGCTGCAACCACCAAGCACTCGGCGCAGCGCTGGTTGCGCTGCCGCTTTAGCTGACTGGTGCCTCGGTGGTGAGGTGGAGCACCACCGTCCCAGCCCTCGTATGATAAGAGCAACCCTCTCGGTGTTACCCTCTTCGACACTTCCCTCCCTGCCCGCGCACGGTCCACACAATCCAATCCAATCCGCTTGCCCACGCATTGCTGGCGCACCCAACGCCAGGCTGGACCGAGACGGGCTCTGGGTTGCTGTGGAAGGTGGAGCGCGAGGGAACGGGCGACACGAAAAAGGGCATCTTTGAAGCGGTCGACCACTTTCAACCGTTTCCCTTCGTGACGGTCAACTATACGGCGTGAGTTGCTGTGTAGTTGACCCCTCGAGACCCGCTGTGCTTCGGCTGTGGCCCAACCAGCACAAGCTTGCGTGCGCACAAGCCCCCCCACGCCGCCACGCCGCCCCTTGCACGCCCACCACCACCACACACACACACACACACACACACACACGCTCACACACACACACACACACACAATCACACACACACGTGCGCGCGCAGGTACACGCCCGACGGCAAGGGCTTTGCGTCCACGTTTGCATCACGACGCACGTGGTCGTACCAGGCTGGCGTGCGCCAGGAGATCCAGGATGAAGACGGCGCTGTGATGAGCATGCGGGTGGGCGAGCAGCGGCGTTTTGTGGCGCCTCTCGACCTCGCGTTTAAGCGCAAGGTGACTTGCTGTTGTGCATGCAATGCGCGCGTGTGTGTGTGCATGTACGTGCATGGTCGTCATGTGCATTGCACGTGTAGGGGGGGGGCAGGTTAAAGGGGTGGCCGAGCGGCAGCAGCACGCGCATGGCGTCCGCACCGCGCACCCGCCTGAGCTGTGCACCCCCCGATGTCCCCACCAGGCGTTTGGGCAGGACGTGCCTCAGCGGCGCGAGGCGCTGCTATTTGATGTGGAGTTACTGGTGCTGCAGCCATACTGATTTTTGAAGACGGCAGCAGCCGCAGCTGTGCTGGTGGCGACCACCCTGGCTCGGCTGAGTGGGTTTGCGTGGTCGGCTTAGCGAGGCTTTGGAATCGGAGGCTGTGTGCCGCGCTAATCGATCGATTGATTGGTCTCCCGAGCGTGCCTTCTGCAATGCCCCCCCCCACCACCACCACCACCCCCTCTTGTGCCCAGGGACATCAGCGCATTCGCGCCACTTTTGTGTTTCTGGTGCCCTCACCCACATTGCTCGCTCGCGCTCTGCCCGGGACCCGCGGCCACCAGGCTGCTGCAAGCCAAACGCGCACACACACACACACACACTTGTTCTTTCCGAGTACGGCAGAGGGTGTGACGTTGCCGGTTGTCCGGCTGAACCCTGTAACACGTGCAATCGAGGGCTTGAAGTCGGACCTAAACCACTAAACTGCTGCGTTGGATGACAGCCCGCGATTTACATTTATGGGTGCCTCCTCTCAACTTGTGTGCTGCACACCAGGCAGGCAGGCGGCCTCACATCGCATAGGAAGCATGGTGGCTGTGGGTGCACGATACACGCAGCACAGGTGCTCATGTCACATCGCGTTCCTGCTCGGGCTGCTGCCCGCGATCGCTGCGCCCAACGTCGAGGAGCTGTGGCGCACGCACCACAGCGCAGCACACTCACGGATGATGCGTGAGATGACGGGGCAATGGGGGAGGTTGAAGATGTCTGCACCAAACGCGAGCAGCAAGCGGATGCGCTCGTCGCGCGCCACGTCGGTCCAGTCATCACTGCCTCACCCGCTCCCCAGTCCTCCTTGTATCGGCCAACCAGCACCTCCATCACCTTGGTCATGTGTGTCTGCTGGGAATCGCCCAGCTATGGATCCGCTGCAACATGGCGCAGCCGGAACGGAAAGGGCGCAAAGGGGCGCGCGGGAGGCCCACACCGGAATGCAAAACATGCCGCCCCGACGAGCGCCGAGCACCCGAGCCCATCCGAGGCAGCACTATCAAACGCCAGCATGGCTGCTGTGGTGGCGGACGGGTGGTCGAGAAGCAGGCACAGGGCATCTAGATGCATCCACGTGGCCACAGTGAGCAGCCCAAGGCAATGTGCCCATCTCGTTGTTTGCGCGTCGTGGCTGCTGAGTGCACGTGCACCACTTTTGTTGTGCAATGCTTCCGGGGCGCGCTGCTGGGTCTTGTAAGTTCTTGGGGCCAAGTTGATGGTGCTGCAGCCAAGCTGACCAGATGTGTGGCAGAGGAGCACGCGGGAAGGGGGCAGGAACGTTTACACGCGTGGGCACAACCACCATGTGGCTAGGCACAACATGTAGATGGCAAATGCACCAAATGGCGGTGGCGGTGCTATCCCCTGTCCCCGGTATGCTACGTGTAGCACTGCCTTCGTGTAGACTGGCGCTTGTGCAGCCTCTGGAGCTCTCCTGATGGTGCCTCCATAGACTTTTTACGACCCGAGGTCCTCCAGGCACAGTTACAGTTACAGTTACATCGGCTTTCCAGCAAAGACTACCTCTAGTCCTAGTACCACCGCCTAGACCCAAGTCAGCTCTGGCCCTAACAATTACTTGTGAGGGGCGGTGGCCACCAGCCGGCTGCCTGCCAAAGTGTAGCCCCAGAGCAAAAAGGAGAGCTATTGTGAGACGCCTCCAAAATAGGTCCGAACTGCTTCTAGGGGATAGGGGGTCAAGTGGCGCTTGCCAATCTACTTGACCGCCGTGGTGGAGGGGCCGGCGCCTGAGGGGCAGCCGGACCGTACACCACGGCTCTCCACCCGACCCTATCCTGAGCATGCTCAAACGCCGTGTCCGAAAAAGTCTTCCAATCAGAACGAGTGCCACTAGTTTCGCCTAGCTGCTGAATCAGTAGCTTAAGAAAATAGTGTCGGGAGGAGGCTGGAGGCCGGCCTTGCTGCCGAGCCACATCCATTGTGCAGTCAAAAGTCGTACGAGGAAGACGAGAAGCCGGCATGCGCATCACATGGCCTAGCCACTGCATTGATCGCTTTGCCACAAGGCTCTCAATTGGCTCAGTGTCGCACGCCTGCCGAATATAAGTTAATCTGTGCCGGTCGACCAGGCGCACACCCAGAATGCGACGAAGGCAGTTAGAGTGGGCAACCTCCAATCGAGTCAGTTGTGTTTTAGTAGGGGCCCATGTTTCGCAGCCGTACAGAAAGTGGGGCAGCACGAAAGTGTTGTAAACCCGCATCTTAGACTGCACTTGCATCTTCTTGCTGGCCCAAATCTTATCAAAAGACGCAAACACGCCCAGCGCGCGACCGACACGCACACCGATCTCCTTTTCCACACCACCACTCTGGGTTATCCAACTCCCTAGATACTTAAATGCAGAGACGGTCTTCACTTCACCACCAGTCAGCGCAAACGTGGAGACGCGGTGCAGAAGTATGGCAGCGTACACTTTCCCGGCAATAGAGAGAAGGCTTATACCGCGGTAGTTACCAGGGGAGTCACGCGGACCCTTCCCCTTATATAACGGTGTGATAATAGCAGTTTTCCATTCCCTCGGGGCTCTCCCCGACCGCCATACGGCGATGATGACCCGGTGGAGCCATGCGATGGCAGGTGGGCACCGCAACAGCATGGCGTCCAGCTGGTCACCGCCCGGAGCGGCAGCCGAGCGCAACGCTCGCACACACGCCTCCGTCTCAGCCAGGTCAGGGGGGCGCCCGTGCGCCTCGTCCACCTCTGTGGCGCGTGTGAGCTCAAACGCCGCTACATCGTTCTCCAGCTGGTTCAGGGTCTCGTCGCTGAGCTTGGTCCCCGCCATATAGCTTGTCGAATGACTCGGTCATGGCCTTCAGCACCCCGTCTGGACCGCTGTGCAGCGCGCCCGAGACGTCCCGCATGGCAGGTGGGATCTGATGGCTGCGGCTGCGGCCCGTCAGCCTGTCGCACGCGCGCGCAAACTGGCGCAGATTCTTCTTGCGTAGCATGTCTTGCGCCTCCGCCACCTGCTGGCCGATCCACCTCTCCCTGTCTCTCTGCACAGCTGCGTCGGCCGCGCGGTTGGTGCGGTTGCGCTCTCGTTTGGCAGCAGCAGAATTGCTCCTGAGCCATGCCAAGTGCGCACGCTGCCGGGCGTCCATGAGCCGGAGGGTGCGCTGCGACAGAGTGAACTGCCAGCCGCGTGGAGCGAGGTGGTTGGTGGCCACCTCGTGAATGGCAGCAGTCATCGCGTCGTACTCCGCCTGGGCATCAGCGCCCTCGGGCGGCACGGCCTCCAGCAGCCCAAAGCGATCGAACAGCTGGAGGTTGAACTCACGACGGACAGCCGGGCGCCGCAGTTGTGAAGAGTCCCATGCGCGCCGCTGAGAGCCGCCTGCATGGCGGGAGGCTCGCATGCGGAGGCGCATGGACAGTACCACCATGCGGTGATCGCTGTCCCAGGTTGGGCTCCTACGCACCCTACAGTCTGTCACCGCATGCATGCGGCGGCGCGCGACCAGGATGTAGTCCTTGACGCTGTGCAGGCGGCGCACAGAGCATGCATGCCGTCTGCTCTGTGCAACAGCCATGGGGCTGATGTGGGTGTGCTGGTGCTCAGGCCTGTGGGGGTAGACAGTGTTGGCAGCGCGCAGGCTGAATGCAGTGGCAGTGTCGAGGAGCAAGCGACCGTTCCTGCTGGCCACCGCTGGCTCCGTGAGGGGCAGGTGCTTGCCAACGCATTCGTGGTCCGACACCGAGTCCCTCCCCACTGCTGCATTGAAATCACCTGCCACGATGAGCAGATCGCGCTTGTCGTTGGCCTTGTCCGCGAGCGCCGCTACTCGAAGGCAGAAGTCGCCAGCCTCCTCGTCGCTCGCCGCCTCCGTTGGACTGTAGGCGCTGACGATGGTGATCATCTGCCCACGGTCCGCTGCAAAGCGGGCCTGGATGAGGCGGTCGGACACCGCCTCCCAGGAGACGAGTGCCGATGCCCATGCAGGGGACAACAGCAAGCCCACCCCACGCTGCCGGTGCTCCCCACCCGACCATAGCACCGGGCACAGTCATGTAAAAACCGTGTAGCATCGACAGCAATGCACTCAATTCAACGTATAGAACACTGGTCAACTGGTGGATTCATTCCATTGCTGTTTCAACTTGCACTTGCAGGTGTGGTCTACGGGGTCTGCACGTCAGATGGGTTGCCAACACCCAGCCGCTCCATCTTGTGCACTATGTCAGCACTGGCTTTGGCAGCGGCAATGGCGGCGCGGTTCTTGGCGACGCCGCTCCTGATGGCCTCCAGTGCGTCAGCTGCGGCAGCTTGTGTGTCAGCGTCAGCGTCACTCCTCGACAGCTGCACCAGTAGGGGGATGGCGCCGGCTGCAACGATGGCCACTGCGTTCTCGGCGGTGCGAGCAAGGACCAACAGCGCCGCTGCTGCGGTCTGCTGCATTTGACCTGACGTAACTGGTACCGGATCCGCAGGGCCATGGTACTCAGAGGGGAGCTTCAGCATCTTCACCAGCGGAGGGATGGCACCGGCAGCAGCAATCATGACTGCAGTCTCGTCAGTCTCAGTGTTGGCAGCCAGTACTTTCAGTGCTCCTGCTGCACGCACATGCCACACGTCGGGAGGAGCGGCAGGCCCTAGAAGCTGCACCAGAGCGGGGATTGCACCAGCTGCAGCGATGATGGCCGCATTCTCAGCGTTCGCAGCGTGTATCATTACTGCATGTGCTGCCATCACTTGCATCAGCACGGGTGGCCCTTCCCCAGGAATTAGAAATGGCACCAGCAGCACCAAAGCTGGCCGCGATCTGACAATCAGAAGAGAGCAGCATTATCGCTGTTACTGCAAGCAACTGCGCCTTGATTGAAGAGTGAGGCCCCAGAAGCTGCACCAGTACAGGGATGGCACCGGCAGCAGCGATGGTGACTGCAATGTCAGCGGTGTAAGCGAGGCTGCCAAGTAATTTTGCTCCGTCCTCCTGCAGGCAACCTGAAACATCGGACCCGGCACTGAGGAGCTGGACCAGTGGAGGGATGGCACCGGCAGCAGCGATGTCGGCCTTGTTCTCAGCAAAGAAACTGAGGCTTCTGAGTGCCGGTAGGGCCATCTCCTGCACGCCACCTGAAGCATCAGGCCCGTGACTGAGGAGCTGGACCAGCGGAGGAATGGCACCAGCTGCAGCGATGGTGACCGCAAAACCAGTATTCCGTAATACAGAATCCGAATCCCCAGCGAGCACTGCCAGCACTGCTGCTGCCTTCTGCTGCATCTCAGCGGGAGAACCAGGCCGCAGTAGTTGCACCAGTAGAGGGATGACACCGACAGAGGTAGTCGCTTTCAGGGAGTGCATCTTCATACAAATGCTCAATCACCGCCAGCGCCTCCGCCTGCTGCTGCTGAGAATTTGCACCGAGCTTGCGCTTCAGCTTCCGCAGGTCCCCGTGAGAGAGTCGAAGCATCGTGCGCGACGGGACTGCGTGCATGCAGGCGGCGGGGGAACAGTGCAGCGGTCAGCGATGAGGATGGATGGTTTGTAGTTGGGGGTAACGAGTAGTGCCCTCCCCCAAGCATGATTGGGGATGCACGCTGCCACCGTGCGTGATCATGCCATGATGGAGCAGGCATGCAGGGGAGGGCCTCCATTTGCGTGATGTCAGGGCAAGGCCGCTATGCATGCAGCTTGCACGCTCACGTCGTCAGGGACGTGTGGAGATTATGACAGGATGCGTAGATGACCCGTGGGGAGGCCTGGTGCAGTGTCCGGAAGACAAGGCGTTCGGTTTGGGTGCCAGAAGTCTTAAGAAGCGGACTGCACAACACAGGTGCGGTGGCTGGCAGGCGTCGATACTGGATGGCACGCGTTTGATGTTGGTGCCGCGTCGCGTGATGTTGAAAGGTGAAGCCCAAACCACGTTTGTTTGTGTTCGGACGGCGATTGCGTCGCGCTCCCGCAACAAAGAGTCCACGCCGCTCGGACACGTCTAACTCAACCCTCTGTTGTACGGTTTTCGCCTGTGGCGGCCGGTTTGGGTAGTAGGGAGCAGACCCCGCACACATGCGCGCGGGGCAACTCAATTGCTGGACTGCTGGGTAGAAGATCCTCTCTGTCAACAGTTCAGCCAATGAACTATTAACTACAGGTCATGTTACATCAGTGCTCCCCTGCTGTGTTTCTGGCCTCACCGCCGCCCCGCCTCCTCGAAATGCCACGCGCACATCGTACAGCACGTGAATGAGTCGTTTGCGCTGTGCCCGTCACACACACAAAACACGCCCGCACACACGGAGCATGGAACGCCAGACACCAGCGATTCACGCGTGCGCCTGCGCGACCGCCGCCCCGCTTCTACCAGCTTGTGCGTGCACATCAAACAGCATGTCGTTGATGTCGGCCAGCTCGGCACACGCCGCCGGCGCTGCCACCACCAGTCCCTCCTTGATGACCAGTCGCACATGCGTTGCTGGGTCGGCAAGCACGCCTGGGGATGAGAGCGGGTCTGCAGAGAGCAGCAGCAGGTCTGCGTCATAGTAGGCCTCGACAGCACCGGTGTGGCCCTGTGGTGCGAGGTGTGATGGCAGGTGTGTGTGCGTGTGTGTGTGTGTGTTTGCGTGTACGTGGGTGGGTGGGTGACCACGGTGGATCCAGCAGAGAGCAGCAGGTCTGCGTCATAGTAGGCCTCGACAGAGGGGTGCGTGTGTGTGCAGGTTTGTGTGTGTGTGTGTGTGTGTGTGCGTGTGTGTGTGCGTGCATCCTCTGCCACCCACCTGTCCAAACAGCTCTGCGCACCGCACGGTCGCACTCTGGATCACCTCAGCCGCTGGCAGCACACGTGCGAGGATCTCAAACTGGCGCGACTGCGTGTGTGTGCGTGTGTGAATGGCAGTGCACTAGTGTGTGTGTGTGGGTAGTCACTGTGTGTCCACTAGCAAGTGCGGGAGTTATCTGCCTGGCTCAGGGTGCGCACACACGCATCTTACACGGCATTGCAGGCATCAGGCGGGCTGTAAAATCGATGACACGCAGCCCACACCTGGCGGCGGTGCAAGTCGCCGAGTAGATCTGAGCCGAATGCGATTGGATGCGCGCACACACACACACACACACACACACACACACACGCGCGCGCACGCGCGCACACGCACACCTGGTGGCGGTGCATGCCGCCGAGCAGATCTGAGCTGAATGCGATGCGCACACTCACACACACACACGCGCACACGCACACTCGCACACACGTACACCTGGTGGCGGTGCATGTCGCCGAGCAGATCTGAGCCGAATGCGATGCGCACACCGGCGTCACGCGCGACTGACAGCGAACGCACTCCCTGCACGTGCGTGTGTGTGTGTGTGTGTGTTTGTGTGTGTTTGTGTATACGTGTGCGTGCGTGTGTGTGCGCTTGCGTGTGTGTGGGCTGGGTGTGTGGGCGGGGGTGGGTGGGCGGGGGGCTGCACGTCTAAGATGACAGCTGTCAGCCTCTTTTCCAGGGCGCACGAGCACGGGTCTCATACGTCAACAAAGGCGTCCGACAAACTGCAACATCGACCACACATCTCACACCCACCGCCTCCACTAGGTCCCCCACTTTCGCCACCAGCTCTGGCGCCATGCCTGCGGACTCGCCATGCAGCGACAGCATCTGCGGGGCACGCACGTGGCACGCACGCAGTTGTGGGGTGAGGGTTCAGATATTTAGGGTAAATAGTCGACGGTGTGGGGTGTAGGGTTTTGGGTTAAGGGTCCGGGCTTTTGTGAACGCGCCATGCCTTACGACTCGCCATGCAGCGACAGCATCTGCGGGGCATGCGTGCAGATGTGGGTGAGGGGTTGGGGTTGAGGGATTCGAATCCCCAAAGGGTGTAGTGTGTAGGGTTGGGCTTTTGTGAATGTGTTGGCCTGCGGACGTGCCATGCAACGCAAGCATCTGCGGCACTGACCCCCACATATGCTGGCCCCCAAACGATCCCCATGCTGCCCCCCCCCCCCCCCACACCTCATACGTCACAATGGTGGGCACGAGGAACGCGCCTTGCTTGGCCTGCGGACGCCCAGCGGGGCGTGTGGGATTGGGAGTGGGGTTGGGAGTGGGTGCGTGGCTGACCGCCAGGGCGTCCGCCAGCACATCGCTGCGACCAACATCAGCGCAGGCCGTCCCAAAGTTACAGTTACATCGGCTTTCCAGCAAAGACTACCTCTAGTCCTAGTACCACCGCCTAGACCCAAGTCCAGCTCTGGCCCTAACAATTACTTGTGAGGGGCGGTAGCCACCAGCCGGCTGCCTGCCAACGTGTAGTCCCAGAGCAAAAAGGAGAGCTATTGTGCGACGCCTCCAAAATAGGTCCTAACGGCTTCTAGGGGATAGGGGGTCAAGTGGCGCTTGCCAATCTACTTGACCGCCGTGGTGGAGGGGCCGGCGCCTGAGGGGCAGCCGGACCGTACACCACGGCTCTCCACCCGACCCTATCCTGAGCACGCTCAAACGCCGTGTCCGAAAAGTCTTCCAATCAGCACGAGTGCCACTAGTTTCGCCTAGCTGCTGAATCAGTAGCTTAAGAAAATAGTGTCGGGAGGAGGCTGGAGGCCGGCCTTGCTGCCGAGCCACATCCATTGTGCAGTCAAAAGTCGTACGAGGAAGACGAGGAGCCGGCATGCGCATCACATGGCCTAGCCACTGCATTGATCGCTTTGCCACAAGGCTCTCAATTGGCTCAGTGTCGCACGTCTGCCGAATATAAGTAAATCTGTGCCAGTCGACCAGGCGCCGTCCCAAAACAACCAACCAACCACACATACGCACACACACACAAACACACACCACACACTCACCAACGGCACGCCCTGCCCCCCCCTTTCTCTCTCTCTCTCTCTCTCACACACACACGCACACTAGTGGTGCCTCGAGGTGTGATGCTGATACGTGCGACGCACGGGAGGGTTGTTTGGCGTGACCCCCGCATCACACGACCGCCAGCACGCCCACTACAGTGTGCATCGCTGACACACACACACACACACACACGCATACACACACACACACACACGCGCATACACGCACACACACACACACCATGGTCTGCGCACACCCGTCGTCCAGATAGTTCCCGTGCTCAATCGAACGCACGCCCGCCGCCAGCGCTGCGGTGATGGTTGTTGTGGTGAGTGTGGTGGTGGTTGCAGTTGTGGCTGTGGTTGAGGTGATGGCTGTGGTGGCTGTGGTAGTGGTGGTGGTGGTGGTGGTTGTGGTGGTTGTGCTTGTGGTGGCTGTGGCGGTGGTGGTGGTGGTGGTGGTGGTGGTTGTAGGGGTTGTGCTTGTGGTGGCTGTGGCGGTGCATCAGACACATGCAAGAGAGTGCGGTGGGGACGATCCAGAGGTGGGCTGCTAATCACTGGTTGACACGATCCGTTTTTTTGCAAGCTCTAGGCCCCGCAACTTTGTCTTGCAACCACCGCGACCGACGGCCTAGCTTATGACCCGAGTAACAAGCAAGTAACACGGGGTTTCCAGCTAAGCAGGCTACTATTCTACTAGAGATCACCCGCCGATACCCCAGCACACGTATAACACCCTAAAATCCTAAAACCCAAAATCCTACCGCGCGCGATTGAGGGCGGTGTGTACGCGTGCGCACACACGTACGTGCCAGCGGCCTCGGCCTCCTCCACGATTGCAGACAGCTCAGCTGCGCTGAACTGGGTGCTGGTGAGCCTGCACGTGTGTGTGTGTGTGTGTGTGTGTTCCTCTGTGAGTGTGTCGATGTGTGTGTGTGTATGCGCCTCCTTGCACGATCGAAGACAGCTCGGCTGCGCTGAAATGGGTGCTGGCAAGTCTGCATGTTTGTGTATGTTGCGTCAATGTGTTTGTGTGTGTTTGTGTGTGTGTGTGTGTGCATGTGTGTGTGTGTGTGTGTGTTTGTGTGTGTGTCTGCACATGCGCGTGCATGCGTCCCTCCCCCAACCCCCACCCTTGGCCCCTCCCCCCCAGTTCACTCCCCTCCCCACACTCGTTCGCCCCTGGGGAAGACAGCCAAACTGACTACTGCTCACTTATCAGTCGGTGACGACACCCTTTCGCCCGTCATGACCCCCTCCCCCCCCCAGCCCACTCCCCTTCGCCCCCATTGCAATCCCCTTGTGTGTGCATGCATGTTTGTGTTTGTGTGTGCGTGTGTGTGTGCACGCGCGTGTGTGTGTTCGCTTCACTCCTCTCACTTGTCAGTCGGCGACGACACCCCTCCGCTCGCCATGACCTTGATGCAGTGCGCGCCCTTGCGCAGCTCATCACGTGCAGCCTTGCGAACCTGTTGGGGGCATGTGTGTGTGTGTGTGTTAGGGGGGGGGGGGCACCCTTGCGCAGCTCATCACGTGCAGCCTTGCGCACCTGCTGGGCGTGTATGTGTGCGTGTGTGTGTGCGTGTGTGTGTGCGTGTTAGGGGGGGGGCACCCTTGCGCAGCTCATCACGTGCAGCCTTGCGCATCTGCTGGGCATGTATGTGTGCGTGTGTGTGTGTGTGTGCGTGTGTGTGTGTGTGCGTGCTAGGGGGGGGGCACCCTTGCGCAGCTCATCACGTGCAGCCTTGCGCATCTGCTGGGCATGTATGTGTGCGTGTGTGTGTGTGTGTGCGTGTGTGTGTGTGTGCGTGCTAGGGGGGGGGCACCCTTGCGCAGCTCATCACGTGCAGCCTTGCGCATCTGCTGGGCGTGTATGTGTGTGTGTGTGTGTGTGTGTGTGCGTGTTAGGGGGGGGCACTCTTGCGCAGCTCATCGCGTGCAGTCTTGCGCATCTGCTGGGCGTGTATGTGTGTGTATGCGTGTGCGTGTGTGCATGTGTGTGTGCGTGTTAGGGGGGGGCACCCTTGCGCAGCTCATCACGTGCAGCCTTGCACACCTGTTGGGGGCATGTGTGTGTGTAGCACACAGCGCTGGTGCCGTGTGTTGCGTATCAAAAGTGCTCCTGCTTACACCTAGACTGTCCTGCCCACCTGAGTCAGGGGAGTAGGCAGGCCCAGTGGGAACCCACACCTGGTTCCCACCCCCAGCTAGAGGGCACGCACAGTCCCTGATAGCTAGCCACTGTAGAGCCTTGGCACGGAAGAGGGGCACAGGCATGAAGGTCTAGATGGGGTCTATGTGACAGACAGCCAGGGAGCCCCCCAGCTAGCCAGGGACCCCCATCCAGGAAGGCTGCCGGCGGCGGCCACAATTTCTCCCCCCCCTCCCCCCCCAGCACCACAAACTCACACACACGACCACACCACACACACCCACACCCACGCACTCTCTCCCCCTCCTCCCCCCAGCACCACACACACGACCACACACCACACACCCACACACCCACTCTCTCCCCCCCTCCCCCCCAGCACCACACACCCACACACAAGACCACACTCTCTGCCCCCCCTCCCCCCCAGCACCACACACCCACACACACGACCACACACCACACCACACACACCACACACACACCCACACTCTTCCCCCTCCCCCCCAGCACCACACACCCACGCACACGACCACAACCCCCCCCACACACACTCCCCCCCTCCCCCCAGGGGGAGCACCACACACACACACACACACACACACACACACGACACAGACCTCAGTGTCTCCGTCGCACACGCGCCCGATGCCGCGCAGAGCAGCGCCACACGCAAAGCAGTCCTCCCCCTTGCCTGCGTTATTCCACGGTTTGTGTTTGAAGGGGCAGGGGAGGGGGGGCGAGAGTCAAGAGGGCTTTTGTGCATGCAGGCGTGTGTGCCTCTGCATGTTTGTGCATAGGCATGCAGGCAGGCATGCAAGCATCCACGTGGATGTTGCAGGAATGTGGTTTGCATGCAAGAATGTTTGTGCGTGTGCACGCAGTGCATCTACACGCGCACGCATGCACGCTTCAGCTGTTTCCACCCCATCGTGCATGCCTCTGTATCCGGCTGTCTGTGCGGGAGAGGATGTGCCTCTGCATCTTTGCACGCTTGCACACAAGCAGTCAATCGTGACCTGAGCCGGCGGCTCTGTGTTGTCGTCGTCGGTTGAGCGTATAGTAATGCTGATGTATGCCGACGATCTCTGTGCCGCTGACGAGCGGGGTAAAATACGACTGGCCCGGCTCCTGCTAGACTGCCCCTCGGTGGAACACTTCAGGAGCGGCTTGCCCGGCGCTGCCATGGCCTGGCGAGTAGCAGCGGCGCTGCCGCGGCCCCTGCTGGGAGACGGCCCTTATCCTCCCCCCATGCAGGACGCCATGCGGCACCGATCTCGTCGAGTTGATCGACGAGCGGAGGAGCTGGCGCCCGTCAATGCATGCTGGGCATTGGTCAAGATGGCTGCCCGTGGAGGCGGCCTACCATCACGGCTTCAGCGGTGGCGACCGCCGAGGCAACACAGAGTAAATCCGCTTCACCAATCGCAGCGTTTGTCACCGCGCTCATCCTCGGGGCGCTCGTCTGCCGGTGACTGGCGTTGGAAGGTCTTCAGGCAGCCTCCATGACAACTCTGTCGTCCATGCACTCCCGGAGGGTGGGACCTGGCCATGCATGAGGCATGGGGCGCCGGCTGAGCCCCATGCAAATGAGAGCTGAACAGCCATGCACTGCCAGGCGGGGACCGTTCCAGTCAGCGCCAGTCGGCTCTGCCGGCTTGACTGGCCACAAGGCCACTACTGTGACCCCTGAGGAAGGTCCTCTCCTTGATGCTCCTTGCCAGACATGTCTCTCAGAGACCGCTGTTTGGGGTAGTCTAGCCGGCGGGAGCGGTAGTCTATCGGCCGCGAGCCGGCGGTACTCTAGTACTAAGTGCGCTGGAGTATCGGTGGGTGTCTCTAGTAGAAGAGTAGCCTGCTTAGCTGGAAACCCCGTATTACTATTACTGACCCAGCTCAGTTGGCGCTTATGCTTATAATCCTTGACAAAGTGTCCTCTAGCTTTGGCATGCAAATCAACGCCGCCAAGACAGAAGTGATGATTTTGCCAGCAGATTTTGACTCGGATCTGCCCACGTTTGCGCTGACTGGTGGTGAAGTGAAGACCGTCTCTGCATTTAAGTATCTAGGGAGTTGGATAACCTAGAGTGGTGGTGTGGAAAAGGAGATCGGTGTGCGTGTCGGTCGCGCGCTGGGCGTGTTTGCGGCTTTTTGATAAGATTTGGGCCAGCAAGAAAATGCAATTGCAGTCTAAGATGCGGGTTTAAAACACATTCGTGCTGCCCCACTTTCTGTACGGCTGCGAAACATGGGCCCCTACTAAAACACAACTGACTCGATTGGAGGTTGCCCACTCTAACTGCCTTCGTCGCATTCTGGGTGTGCGCCTGGTCGACCGGCACGGATTAACTTATATTCGGCAGGCGTGCGACACTGAGCCAGTTGAGAGCCTTGTGGCAAAGCGATCAATGCAGTGGCTAGGCCATGTGATGCGCATGCCGGCTTCTCGTCTTCCTCGTACGATTTTTGACTGCACAATGGATGTGGCTCGGCAGCAAGGCCGGCCTCCAGCCTCCTCCCGACAGTTACAGTTACATGGCATTCCAGCTAAGACAACACTAGTCCTAGTGCCACCGCCCTGTGAAGGACGATAGCCACCAGCCGGTTACCTGCCGTCTAGACTACCGCTCCCGCCGGCTAGTTTAGACCCAAACAAGTCCCTGAGGGACATGTCTGGCAAGGAGCGTATAGGAAAGGACCGTCCTCCTCCTGGCCTTTGAGGCCAACCACGCCGGCTGTGCCGACTGGCGGCGCTGAAGCAGAAAAGCCCCGCCTGGCATGGTGCATGGTTGTCCAACTCCATGCATGGGGCTCTGCCTGCGCCCCATGCGTCATGCATGGCCAGGTCCCACCCTCCAGGGGGGCCTGGGCAAACAGAGTCGTCATGGCAGGCTGCCTGAAGACCAATGCCGACGCCAGTCACCGGCAGACGAGTGCCCCCGAGGGTGAGCGCGGTGACAAACGCTGCGATGGTGAAGCGGATAAACTCTGTTGTTGCCTCGGCGGTCACCACCGCTGAAGCCCTGATGGTAGCTCGCCCCCACGAGCAGCCATCTTGACCGATGTCCAGCATGCATTGACGGGCGCCAGCTCCTCCGCTCGTCGATCAACTCGTCGAGATCGGTGCCGCATGGCGTCCTGCATGGGAGGAGGATAAGGGCCGTCTCCCAGCACGGGTCGCGGCAGCGCCGCGGCTACTCGCCAAGCCATGACAGCGCCGGGCAAGCCGCTCCTGTAGTTTCCACCGAGGGACAGTCTACAGGAGCCAGGCCAGTCGTATTTTCCCGCTCGTCAGCGGCACGGAGATCCTAAGTCACCAAGCACCGCCCGCACTATTTTCTTAAGCCACTGATTCAGCAGCTAGGCGAAACTAGTGGCACTCGTTCTGATTGGAAGACTTTTTCGGACACGGCGTTTGAGCGTGCTCAGGATAGGGGTCGGGTGGAGAGCCGTGGTGTACGGTCCGGCTGCCCCTCAGGCGCCGGCCCCTCCACCACGGCGGTCAAGTAGATTGGCAAGCGCCACTTGACCCCCTATCCCCTAGAAGCAGTTAGGACCTATTTTGGAGGCGTCGCACAATAGCTCTCCTTTTTGCTCTGGGACTACACGTTGGCAGGCAGCCGGCTGGTGGCTACCGCCCCTCACAAGTAATTGTCAGGGCCAGAACTGGACTTGGGTCTAGGCGGTGGTACTAGGACTAGAGGTAGTCTTTGCTGGAAAGCCGATGTAACTGTAACTGCACACAAGCACGCTCGCACGCGCGCGCGTGTGTGTGCACGCAGGAATCTGTTTGTGCACGTGCACCTAGTGCATGCACACGCGCACGCGCGCGTGTGCACGCAGAAACGTGTGTCTGTGTGTGTGTGTGTGTGTGTGCCTCCCTTTCCTCCCCACCTCGCATGTCTCCGTGCCCGCCCGTCTGCGAGAGCGCGTGCCCCACAAACAGCAGGCGCGGCCCCATCACGAGGCCCTCGTCGACCGCCTGAGCCAGGCCGTAGTCGGCACCACCTATCGTGTGTGTGAGGGGGGGGGCACGCGCGCGCGTGTGTGTGTTTGTGTGTGTGTGCGTGTGTGTGTGTGTGTGTGTGTGTGTGTGTGTGTTTGAGGTTTCAGCCAGGGCATCGGGTGGTGGCAGTGGTGCAACACAAACAGCAGGCGAGGCCCTCATCAACAGCCTGTGCCAGGCCGTAGTCGGCATCACCTATCGTGTGTGTGTGGGTGGGGGGTGGGGGTGTGGGGGGGCAGCCAGGCCTAAGTTGTGTGTGTGTGTGTGTGTGTGTGTGTGCAGGTGTGTGTTTGAGGTTTGAGGGATCGAGGGGGGGGAGGGTGCGGCTGAGGTCCCTGTCTGTCTGTGTGACCACTAGCCATAGTCGGGGCCCCATGTGTTAGATTGTGTGTGTGTGGAAGGGAGGAGTCGGGCTTCCGACAGGGCATCGTGTGGTGAGCACGGTGCAACACAGACAGCAGGCGAGGCCCACGTCGTCAGCCTACGCCAGGCCACAGTCGGCGCCCGCTGTGTTTGAGCGAAGGGGGGAGGGTCAGAGGGGGGTGGCTGAAGTTTCTGCCAGGGCAGGTGTGTGTGTGTCTTGGGTGGTGCCAGCACACACAGCAGGCGATGCCGTCGTCGATGCCGTCGGCGCCCCCTGTGCTTGGGTGTGAATGTGTGTGTGGGTGGGGGGGGTGGGGGGTGGGGGTCAGGATGGCCACATTCAGCGCCTCCTGTGTAAAAGTGTAAAACTCAGTGTGTGGTGGTGGTGGGTGGGCATGAGTTGAGGGTGCAGCCGTAGTCGGCGCCCCCTGTTTTCAAGTGAGTGTGGGGGGGAGGGGGGGGGGAGCCAGGGTGGTGATCACGGTGCAACACATACCTACAGCAGGCGAGGCCCACGTCGACAGCCTGCGTCAGTCAGTCATAGTCGGCGCCCGCTGTGCTTGGGTGAGGGGGGGCAGCCATGCCAACGTTATGGGTGTGGGTGTGGGCTTGAGGGTTCAGGGATTGAGGGTTCAGGGTTTGGGGGTTTGAGGGTAAGAGGGTTTCAGGGGGCGGTTGAGGGTTCAACCAAGGCCCTGTCTGTGTGACCAATAGCCATAGTCGGGGCCCCCTGTCCTTGGGTGAGGGTGTGTGTGTGTGTGTGTGTGTGTGTGGTGGTGGGGGTGGGGGTGGGGGGCTGAGCCAGTGTGGTGATAGCGGTGCAACACAAACAGCAGGCGAGGCCCTAGTTGACCGCCTGCGCCAGGCCGCAGTCGGCGCCACCTATTGTGTGTGTGTGTGGGGGGGGGGGGGTATGGGTGTGGTGTGGTGGGGGGAGGAGCAGGCAGGTGTGTGTGTGTGTGTGCGTGCGTGCGTGTGCGTGTGTGCGTGTGTGTGGGGGGGTAAGGCAGGCCATATGCAGTGCCTCCTGTGTTTGGGTGTATGTTTGCGTGTGTGTGTGTGTGTGTGTGTGTGTGTGTGTGTGTGTGTGTGTGTGTGTGTGTGTGTGTGTGTGTGTGTGTGTGTGGTGGGGTTGAGGGGGTTGAGGGTGCAGCCATAGTCGGCGCCTTTTGTTTTTGCGTAAGGGGTCGTAAGAGGTTCGTATGGAAGCGGTTGAGGGCTCAGTAGGCCCGTAGTCAGCGCACCTATCGGTGTGTGCGTCAGTGGTGTCATTAAGGAAACCGAGAATGTGCTGTTTGCCCCCGCAACATTGGAGGGAACATGCCGCAACGCCGCAGGAGGCGTTGTTTTCGCTAACAGTGAAAATCGTCGAATTTCACACTCTTCGGAGCGAAATTTCCGCGATTCGCCCCCGCAGTTTCCCCCAAATTTCCCGGTTTGCCTCCGCAGCGGAGGCTGCGGGGGCTGCGGGGACGCTGATGACACCACTGGTGTGCGTGTGTGTGTGTGCGGGGTGGGTGGGGTAGGTAAGGGATTGAGGGATGATGGTTGCATGGAGCTGAGGGTGGTGCCTGGGTGGTGCCTGGGCTGCAGAGTTAGTAGTGCCCGATGGCCTGTCGCGACAGCCACCACCCCCAGCACATACGCGTGCGCCGGCGCACACAGCAACAGTAGTGTTGCAGCAACAGTGTGTGTTGTTGCTTTGCACGCACACAACACCGCCACCCAGTGGAAAGTGGGTAGGACGCAGCGGCACACACACACATGCACACGCACACATACACAGAGAGGGAGAGAGAGAGAGAGAGAGAGAGAGAGAGAGAGAGAGAGAGAGAGAGAGAGAGAGAGAGAGAGAGAATGAGAGAGAATTAGAGAGAATTAGAGAGAGAGAATGAGAGAGAGAGAGAGAGTTAGAAAGAGAATGAGAGAGAGAGAGGGAGAGAGAGAGAGAGAGAGGGAGGAAGGGAGAGAGAGAGAGAGAGAGGGAGGGAGGGAAGGAGGGAGGGAGAGAGAGAATGAGAGAGTAAGAGAAATATTTGTTGCAGCAATGCACACGCGTTCTCGTCGCCGAGCCCTGGACCCAGCAATGCGGCGCTGCTGGTGACTAGGATCTCCGTGCCGCTGACGAGCGGGATAAAATACGACTGGCCTGGCTCCTGCTAGACTGTCCTTCGGTGGAAACTACAGGAGCGGCTTGCCCGGCGCTGTCATGGCTTGGCGAGTAGCCGCGGCGCTGCCGCGACCCGTGCTGGGAGACGGCCCTTATCCTCTTCCCATGCAGGACGCCATGCGGCACCGATCTCGACGAGTTGATCGACGAGCGGAGGAGCTGGCGCCCTTCAATGCATGCTGGACATTGGTCAAGATGGCTGCCCGTGGAGGCGGGCTACCATCACGGTTTCAGCGGTGGTGACCGCCGAGGCAACACAGAGTAAATCCGCTTCACCAATCGCAGCGTTTGTCACCGCGCTCACCCTCGGGGGCACTCGTCTGCCGGTGACTGGCGTCGGCATTGGTCTTCAGGCAGCCTGCCATGACGACTCTGTTTGCCCAGGCCCCCCTGAGGGTGGGACCTGGCCATGCATGACGCATGGGGCGCAGGCAGAGCCCCATGCATGGAGTTGGACAACCATGCACCATACCAGGCGGGGACTTTTCTGCTTCAGCGCCGCCAGTCGGCACAGCCGGCGTGGTGGGCCTCAAAGGCCAGGAGGAGGACGGTCCTTTCCTATACGCTCCTTGCCAGACATGTCCCCCAGGGACTTGCTTGGGTCTAAACTAGCCGGCGGGAGCGGTAGTCTAGACGGCAGGTAACCGGCTGGTGGCTATCGTCCTTCACAGGGCGGTGGCACTAGGACTAGTGTTGTCTTAGCTGGAATGCCATGTAACTGTAACTGTAACGCACACACACACACACACACACACACACACATACACACACACATACACACACACACACGCACCTGCATCGCGCACGGTGGTGAAACCTCTGCACAGCATGGCCTCCAGCGTGTGGGCCGCAGCCAGCGCGACGTACGACTCCGGGTGGGCCAGCAGTCCCGGGAGGTTGGCAGTGTTGGCGGTTACGTGCACGTGGGCGTCGTGCAGGCCTGCACACATGGCCAGCATGGTTACGGCAGATGAGGACGGAAGCGGCTGGGGGGCAGAGCTGGCACGAGGGGTCCCTAGGTGTAGGGCTGATACGTGTCATCATCATGTGCGGTACAACACACACACACACACACACACATGTGCATACTCACACACATGCTTCAACTTCAAGTGGTGTCAAAATCGTCGGGGGCTCCCGACCCGACGCCGCCAATGGCGGACCAATTGGGCTGACTGGGTGCTGCTGCAGCGTGAGCGACTCTGAGTTTTGGAAAATCGGCTATGTCGCCGATTTGCCCTGATCCAGAGCGCTAATGGCTGTTTGAGGCACGGCGTCATACGGCAGGCAACTGCGAGGCATGCGGGGACGGAGGGCGGGCTGCTGGCAGGAGTCGGCGCCGCCATCGTCGGTACCCCCATGCAGCCACAGGCACGGGCACCGGGCAGAGGCTGCAGCTACGCTACAGCCAGGGCACCGGCTATGGGCATCGGCTATTGATTGACATCTGCTAAGGCTTCGGCTACGGCTAGGGACATCCTGCATCTGCACTCACATCGCATAGGCTACACGTCCGCCCTCAGGGCATCTGCATCTGCATCGGCCACGGCTACTACATCGGCTGCGGCGACGGCTTCGGCCTACGGACTGCAGCTACGGCACGAATCGCGGGGCACTTCAGTGACCTGCATGGAGGGTCTCCATGCAGGGTGAATCTTACTTGCATGAGACACATGACGATGGAGATGCACTGGCAGCAAGCGCCCTCGCAGCGCAAGCGCCATGCATGGAGGCTGGCGGCATGTCGGGCGTGCGCCACATGAACGGAGGAGGAGGAGAGTGGCCAGGCTGGCTGCCCGAACTGAGACGCATGGCGCGACCAGATGTACTAGAGCTAGTGGGATGGACACAGTCAATGTGTATCCACTGAGTGGACTAGTGCGGGTGAAAGTATCTGCCTGCCTCAGGGATTGAGTGCGCAAGCACAAGTCTAATACGCCATTAAAGGCGTCCAACAAGACTGTAAAATCGACCACATGCACGCACACACGCACACACACACACACACACACACATGCGCATGCACACATGGCCAGCATGATCACGGCAGATCAGGACAGAAGCGGCTGGGGGGCAGAGCTGGCACGAGGGGTCCCTAGGTGTAGGGCTGATACGTGTCATTGTCACGTTAGGTACAACACACACACACACACACACACGCGCACGCACGCACACACATGCACGCATACACACTCACACATGCACGCATACACACACACACACACACACGCACACATGCACGCATACACACTTACACATGCGCACACACACACACATGCACATGCCCCCCCCCCCACACACACACGCACCTGGCATGAGCACCATGCCCGCACAGTCGACCTCAACCAGTGCTGCGCCTCTCATCGCCACATCAGCGCGCCAACTGTCAGGGTTGTCGGCGGTCGCCCACACGGCCATGATCTGTGGCGTCGGAGCGTGGTGGTGGCGGTCAGGCACGCGCAGCGTGATTGATGGATGAAGATGGCCTGTGGGGCGACCGCTGAGAGAGCACAAAATATACAGTGACAATAACAGCGGCTTTCGGGCAAAGACCTTTGCTAGTCCTAGTACCACCGCCTAGGCCCGAGTCCAGATCTGGCCCTAGCAAATTATGATGCCACGGTAACAGGTAACGGTAACTAGGACTAGAGGTAGTCTTTGCTGGAAAGCCGATGTAACTGGTAACAGGTGCACCTGCATCAACATCGCGGTGGCCACGGGTGGCTGCATCCCGAATGACAAGGGATCTGTATTTGCACCTTGTGTGCCACGCGGCCTCCAGGCAGCCTGGGTCGATCCCCAGAGGACAGATCACACAGCGCCACCCTCGCTGATGCTTGTTTCTGCCGGCCAGCGCGCAGGGCGTGCACACACGCGCCCGACACACCGCAGCTGCTGCGCACCTTGCACGCCACAGGGAGAGAGAGAGGCACCAAATGGTGACGGGACTGCATACGGCACCCCTGTCATTGGGGCGTGCACGCCACGCACGCATGCACGCACGCATGCACGCACGCTGACACGCACACGCGTCGCACCTTGCCGTGGCGTACGCCCACAGACGCTGGCGCGCTCGTGCGCCCAGCTCCTACGTCGACCACACGCACGTTGTAGAGGACGAGCACGCGCTCCGTCTCTCCTCCTGCTGCGCCTGCGGGCGCCGCGCGGATGGGCACTCTGGCTGGGTGCAGACCCTCCTTCCAGGGGTGCATGGCGCATGGCATGGCATTTTGCGCATGGCATGGCATGGAACCAGAGCAGCGGTGTGGGTGAGGACTGGATCCCCTCCAGATCTCCCACCGTGCAGGCCCTTGGCACCATTGGACACAGCCGCACGCGTCCGCTTCGCGCGAAGGAAGCCTTCACGCAGCCATGACGCCGACACGCTGCTGGCAGTGGAGTCGCCGAGGCTCGCCAAGTCTACGCTGTGAATAGGGGGGACCATCGGGCCATAGGGGGGAGCCAGCAGGAGACGGAAACCCTGTATTTTACCCAAAATGTAAAGTGTGTATTTGACAGCCTGACATAGCTGAAGAGCGCTGGAATTCCGGGTGCATGGCGGGGACAGGGGGCCCCTAGGGGGGCGGGGCTCTCTCCCAGCAACACCCCAGAAAATGAATGAGTGACCTCCTAAATCGCGCCATTATCTAGAACACACAGCCACAAAATCACGCACCAAACTGTGCCCCCCTCACCGCGTGTACGCGCAAACACAGCGCACGCCACCTCACCCCTTGGCACGCCCTGTAGAAGTTGCTCTGCTGGCTCTGCGGCCACAACTACGCGCCCTGCCCTTCATGGCATGTACCAGGAGCGCCCTGCTCCTGGTCGCACTGCTGCTTCTCTGGGGCGCACCTACTTTTCACGCGTCGCACGTGAAAAGGAGCGTGTCGTCAGTCGTTGAGAGAGGCTGGCATTGGGAGGTAAGCCATGCGATGGTAGTGATAGCCCACCCACAGGCTGCATCGGAGTGGGTGAGTGGTCCGCGTGGGGGAGGATCGAATCGCATGCAACATGCAACACACACCACAAGCTGGGCGCAACACCTGACCAGCTGCTACATGGCTCATCTGCAAGGAGACGTGCATGCAGCCTGCTTCTGCTGCTTCTGCTGTGTATGTATATGGTGCTGCTGCTGCTGCTGCTGCTGCTGCTGCTGCGTGTGTGAGTGCCACGCACCCGCGCCCAGCGTCACCACCACGTCTGCTGATCGCCCCGCTGCTTGCGTGTGTGCTGCTCTGCTCTGCATGTGCCGCAGGTGCCGCCGGACACAAGCCCTAGCCCTGCGGCCACGCAACATGCCGGGGCGGCACTCGCGCTGCCCCTTAGGTCTGGGCGATCCCTGCTCGAAACAAGCAACGACCAGGGCGCATGGTACGGGCTCACGCTCCCTTCGGGCACGTCGGCTGGGACCACGTGCCCGCCGTGCGCCCTCGACGGCGACTATTCGTGCGACCCGTGCTCGGTGAGTGCCTGCTGCTGCTGGTGCTGCTGGTGCTGCTACTGCGTGGGCGGGTGCACTCCCGCGTGAGCCGTGTCGCTCGTGTGTGTATGTGTGTGTGTGTGTGTGTGTGTGTGTGTGTGTTGGGGGGGAGGGGGGGCACGGCACGGGCAGCACCGCTGCGTGGCAGTGCAAGCATGCGGGTGCCAGCACGCGCACACCCGTGCGTCCAACATTGAGACACCGCCTTGCACTCGCCCGCACACTCTTCCCACCTGGGCAGTCGGACGACACAGCTGCCGCAGATTCCGAAATGTGCCACCTCCCACACTACTACTACGGCACTGAGTTGGACTCCGACATCTGCGGGTGAGCCCGTGTGCATGTGCATGCAGCATGCGGTCGAGTGCAGGGCACTGCATACACAGTGAGACCTTGTGCAGCCCTGGCTGTGACGGCTTCGGGTGCCTGCCAATCCCTCCAGGCCCAGCCTGGCCAGCCCCACTGCCATCCCTGCCTTGTGCTTGTACAGTCATTGACAGTAGTCCTTGCTGTTGTGAGGAGGGCAGGGCGCTTCGTCAGGACCTTCAGCCGCGGGAGCGGTTGGAACCAGCCTCTGAGCCCCACACTCGCATGCTCGCAGCGCCCGTGTGACGCCAATCAACATCGGGCGCACAGTCATCCAGGCGACGGTTTCAGGCGCCTCACAGGATATCGGCCTTTTGTTTTCGTACATGACGGTGCGTTGCAGTCCTTATATGGGGTCTTGTCCTAGGGTTGGTCTTCCTGCGGGTCGCTCGTGCCATGGCCAACCAGCCACTCTGCACTCACCTGCACACGCGCTTCACGTCACACACGCGCACATGCTCACATGCACGAGCCTCCCCCCCCCCCCCCCCCCATGGTGCACCCAGTCAGTAGCAGCCGTGTACCGTAGACACGACTGCAGACCGTGTGCGCGTGTCTGCAACGATGCTCACTCACAGGTGTCTGGCACGTGGTATGGGACCATCCGGCTGTTCTGCCCCTGGATGATCATTGTGTACTCGGGTGTCAGCATCGACTTCAGGGTGACAAACAGCGGATACCCGGGCGACGAGTGGACAGATTCAGTCACAAGCACCGGCAAGCCCTACAGGTGCGGGCCGACAACAGTTATGCCCCTCCGCACGCATTGGGATGAGAGTTTTGAGTGAGAGCTTTACAATCCACTTCTGGTGGCCACACGTTCCGTCCCAAAGCTCCAGCGGGACTTACGAGGATGAGCAGTAGTGAGGCCCGGAATACGCTGCAGCGCACGCACAGTTACAGTTACAGTTACATGGCATTCCAGCTAAGACAACACTAGTCCTAGTGCCACCGCCCTGTGAAGGACGATAGCCACCAGCCAGTTACCTGCCGTCTAGACTACCGCTCCCGCCGGCTAGTTAGACCCAAACAAGTCCCTGAGGGACATGTCTGGCAAGGAGCGTATAGGAAAGGACCGTCCTCCTCCTGGCCTTTGAGGCCAACCACGCCGGCTGCGCACGCACACATGCAATGAATGCAACGTGTGCACGCACGCACACGCACGCACACGCAGGACGTGCTCCACGTTCAAGGTCGATGGCATGGAGCCGGCGGGAGCCTGCGCCCCGAACACTGTTGCAGTGACGGTCTCGTTCCTTGCAGAGACTACGGAAGCAAAGATGGAAGGTGGGTGCCGCTTGCCTTTTGCGTGGACGTGGTGCCAACTTGACGTGCCAATCTGATGTTACATGTTCATTCTCTCCTTGTGTTCTGACTGGGGCAGGCCCTTGATGGGTGGCCCTAGATTGGCACGGCCGAGTGGCGGTGTATGGTGCTTCGCGGGGCGCCCCTCCTCAGGGACCATCCCAACTCTCGACTCGCTCCGTCCGCTCACCCCTGCTCCGTCTGCTCACCCCTGCTCGCATGTAGGGGTCTACCCGACCTGCGGCATCTACAATGCTTCCACCGTTGGCACAACCGTCAATTTCACCGACGGCGGCACTACCACGGTGGCGTGGCCGTCGCCACCGCCCTCCCCGCCCCCTCCCCCGGGCCCCCGAGCCTCTCCCTTCTCCACAAGTCCTCACCACCGCTCGTCCCCTTCCCTCCCCTCCGCCCCGCTCCCCCCCTTCTCCCCTCCCCTCCCCCTCCCCCGGCCGCCACCCTCCCTTCTCCCCCTCCCCTCCCCTCGCCCCAGGCCGCCAAGCCTGCCCCCGTACCCCCCCCGATCCCCCCCTCCCGTCTCCCCCCCCCACCTCCCCGCTCTCTCCTATACCCTCCTCCCTCTCCCCCCCTAGCTCGTCCCACCTCCTCGCCCCCTTCCCTCCCCCCTCCCTCGCCCCCGTCCGTCCCCCCTCCCTCGCCCCCTCCCTCCCCCTCGCCTCCCGCCGCCCTCCCTCCCCTCTCTCCCGTCCCCTCCTCCTCCCCCGACTTCCCTCTCTCCAAGCCCTCGCCCCTCCCTCTCGCTGCCTCCCTCGCCTCCGCCTTCGCCATCCTGCCCCACCATCCCCACCACTCCTTCCCCGCCCCCTTCCCTCGCCTGTAAGCTCCCCTCCCTCCCCCGTCCCCAGTCGCCCCTCCCTCCCCGCCCTCCCTCCCCCTCCCTCCGTCCTCCCGTCCCTCCTCCCCCCCCCGCCTTCCCCTCCTCCGGAGCGCCGCTCTCCCTCTACCCCTACCTCCACCTTCGTCCGCCCCCCCCCCCTCCCCGCCTCCTCCCTCCTCCCTCCCTCTCCCTCCCCTCAGCCTCCCCCTCTCTCCCGTCCCCTCCTCCCTCCCCCGCGCCTCGGCCTCCTCCACCCCTTCCTCCTCCGCCACCGCCCTCTCCCTCCCCCATCCCCCCCCGTCAGCTCCCTACCGTCGCCCTCCTCACTCCCCCTCCCTCTCCCCCCCCCCAGGCCCTCCATCCTCCCTGCTCGCTCCCTCCCTCCCCTCCCCGCCTCCTCCGTCGCCCCACCCTCCCTCTCCCCTCCATCCTCCCTCCCCGCCGACAACACCTGTGGCCCAGCCGCTCCTGTGAGTACGATTTGGGGGCTGCACGTGTGTGTGTATGTGCGTTTCGTGTGTGTTTGTGTGCGTGTGTGTGTTTGTGTGTGTGCGTTGTGTATGTGCGTTGCGTGCGTGTGTGTGTGTTTGTGTGTCAGGATGCCACGAACGGAAGCGGATACGTTCGTCGCTTGCGAGGGTCGTTTGCGGGGCCAACACCGGAGCGAGACGCATTTTTGTGTGGAAAGTGTGAAAATCGACGATTTTTGCAGTTTAGCGTCAAAAGCTCAAGCCTTGCGTTGAACTCCTCGGAAAGTCCAAGAAACTTGTTCACTGCAAAGGCGCAGCATGACCACGGTGATCAGTACCTGATGTTGTCAGCGTCTGAATTACAGATATGGAAAGGTTCGTTTGAAGCAGCGTGGGGCCCGTCACCCCACACGGTGTGACGCGTAATCTGGAACCCTTTCCGTAACGCTCATGTTATCCCCCCCCCCCCCGTGACCCCGAGTCAACGGCCTTTGGGGCCAGTCAACGGTGTGGGGCACACATTCACACCGTTTCGCACCTTCTTGAGTTGCGGGGTGTTACGGGGCACCTTGCGAGGGATGGCCCGGAAGCCCTGTAACGGTACTCTAAGTTCACGGGGCCGTAATACAATGTATTACCCAGAACACGTTTTTTTTGTTAATTTACCGTACAGGGCCTGTACCTTCGCGTGTAAGTGTTGTTTTGGACGCCCCCGCGTAGCTGGAAACGATTAAAAACTTGCTAAAAACGCGATTTGGGGCGTCAAATCGACTTGAATCAACGAAAAACGACGGGAAAACGACGGAGAATCATTTTTGGCCCCCCCCCCCCCCCGCGAAGGCTCAGGCCCTGTACGGTATCATTATATATATATTAAAAACAAACGTGGTTAGAGTCACCCCTCACCCTTCAACCAAGGTGTGTCCACACCAGGGGTTCAGGGTTTTAACCCTAAACCCCTGGTCTACACCCAAATGTTAGTCCCGGGGGAGCAGGGGTTACGTCTAGCGCCCTCAGCACGCGCTCAAAGTCGGTCCGATGCCTATAAGGAGGGCAAAAGGCGGCCCATCAGAGGCGGTCACAAAGACGCCCCTGCGCGCCACGAACGGGCTCCCCACCCCAACCCCGCTCAACGCCGTGCCCTAGGGACCCAATCGCAGCCTGCGACGCTTTCGGTGTCCACTTTGCGGCTGCGATGGTCGCCCACGGCTTCGCTAAGCCGAGTGTGGGCGCACATAAACTTTTTGCTCGTCGCCACGCTCGCGATCATTTCATGGCGGCCCCAAATGCCCAGAAAGCTTTTGCACTAAGGACATGCTGGAGGAGCCACGGGTGGTGGGGAGCCAGGATACGCCTTCAGTGCCATGGACTGCACATTTGGGGTGCATTATTCCAAGACAGAGTAGTGTTACACATCCACTGCCGGCGGTCACAAGCAGTTCCAAAGTTCCAGTGGGGCACAAGGTACGTTTGATCCGGTATTAGAAAGCTGGAAACGGCCATTGTGGCTGCCGTGAAGTCCAATACGCGGTACGGTATTCCGTCGCCTGGCGTCTCTCCACATGAATGTCTGAAACTGGGCACACGTGAGATGCCTTCTGCCCTGACGAACTCCCCACACTCACGTACACGAGCAGGCCGCGTCGTCCCAACCCGCCTCCCCGTCCGCCCCGTCCTCCGCCGTTCCCCCCAAGGCCGCCGGGCTACGTCGCTCCGCCCCCGCCCCCGCCGCCTCCGCCCCCCCCACCACGCTTCCCCTCCTTGCCTCCTCCCTCGCCATCGCCCCCGCCTCCCTCGCCCTCGCCCCACCCTCGCCCCTGCCTCTTCTCCAAGCCCTCCCCCCCTCTCGCGCCCCCTTCCCCTCACACCCCCGAGCCCCCACCCTCGCCTCTCCTCCACTCCCAAGCCCTCCGCCCTCCCCCCATTCCCAAACCCCTCCCGCTCCCCTCCTCCCTCGCCCTCTCCCTCTCCTCCCTCGCCCTTGCCCCCACCCTCGCCCTCTCCTCCACGCCCAAGCCTCCTCCCTCGCCCCCCCCTCCGCCCCCCTCCCCTCACCCTCGACCTCCGCCCTCGCCCTCTCCTCCGCTCCCAAGCCCTCCGACCTACCCCCCATTCCAACCCCTCCCGCGCCCCTCCTCCCTCGCCCTCTCCCCCTCCTCCATTGCCCTTGCCCCCACCCTCACCCTCTCCTCCATGCCCTAGCCCTCCTCCCTCGCCCTCTCCTCCCTCGCCCTCTCCCCCCTCACCCTCTCCTCCCTGGCCCCCTCCTCCCTCACCCTCTCCTCCCTCGCCCCTTCCTCCCTGGCCCTCTCCTCCCCTACCCTCTCCTCCCCCACCTTCTCCTCCACTCTCAAGCCCTCCGCCCTCCCTTCCACTCCCAACCCCTCCCAGACCTCCCCCAGCCCCGCCTCCCTCGCCCTCTCCGCCTCCCCCGGCTCCCTCGCCCACCCTGGCCCCCGGCCACTCCACCACTGCCCCCAAGCCCCCCTCCCGCCTGCGCCCCCCTTCCCTCCCCCCCCTCCCGCCCCCTTCCCCCCCGCTCGCACCCACTTTTGAAACCACGGAGACAATCGATGGCGAGGTTCCTTCAGAGGCCGTGCCCACCAACCTCACTGGCGCGACTCTCACGCGCCACACCGTGTCCTTCACCATGGCCTTCGCGCTCCCGTCCACCTCGCCGTATGCCGACTGTGACAGCAGCGTGCAGGCGAGCCTCACCGCCCGCATCGAGTCAACGCTCGCAGGAGAACCCACCCTCAACAACGGCACGCTGTCCTCAGCGGGCGTGTCCAGCGTGTGCGTCGACGCCGCCGCTGCCACCCCCACAACGCGCCTCCGCAACGTGTTGGCTGCTGCACCCCCACCACCGGCATCATCATGTGATGCTGACGTCAACGTGACAGTGGTGGTGGAGCTGCTGTCCCCAACCGAAGCGCAGATTGCAGTCCTGAAGAGTGCGCTGTACGCGCTGCTGGTTGGGTCTGGTTCGTCTGCTTCCGACCTGGGCGCGTGCATAGCTGCGGCACCTGACGGTACTGGCTGGCTCAGCGCTGTGAGTGTGCTTGTGTACCATAGCACATTCATGACAAGCGCCGAAACGACGCTCGTTGGCAGCTGCGGGAACGACTGGTCAATAGGCGTGACCAACAGCCTCAAGGCCATTCTAACGGGCGTGAGCACGGTGAGAGGATAAGGGGGGGGGGGCGTGTGTGTCGTGGTTGCGGGGCGGCCATGCCTGCTCCCTCATCCCTTCATCCCTCTGTCCTTCCCCCTCTCTCGATGGCGACCTGTCCTCATCCCCCTCCCCTCCCCCCCTCCCCTCCCTCATGCACATGCAGGCGGTTTCGGACGGCTGCACTCTCGCACCACCATATGACGAGCGCAGCACGATCATCATCACCAGCTACTCGCCACCTCCACCTGGTGGCGACGGCAGTGCCAGCGACAGCGGCGGCATCAGCATCGGGGTCATCATTGGCGCTGCGCTCGGCGGGCTGCTCGCACTCACCCTCTGCTGCTTCCTCGCCTTCTTCGTGATTGCCGCGCGCCGACGCAGGAAGCGGACCAAGGAGGTGGAGGGCGAGGAGGGGCAGCTGGAGGGGCAGCGGCCGGATGCAGCCGCGCTCTATGCTGGTCCCGACGACACGGGCGCGCCTGGCGAGCCGGATGACGCTGCCAGAGGCAGCATCGGAAACACTTCTGCTGGCCCATCGGAGGAGTCCCTGCAGCAGCAGCAGCAGCAGCAGCGCTCTCCCACCCTGGGCGTTGGGCTCTTGAACGATGCCATGCTCGCGGAGATCGTGGCGCTGCCGTCGATTGATGCTGAGGGCGTAGATGGCGGTGAGGGGGGCGCAGCCGCGGTATTCCCGCCACCAGGAGGGAAGGAGGAGCGCGGGCGGTGGGCGAGCATGAGCGGCTCAAGGCCCCAGTCCCCCACATCACCCACGCAGCGATGCCTCCTCGTCAGCCCCTCCATGGAGCGCACGCGCACCCTGGCCCACGCCCACAGCCCTCTCAGCAGCAGCATGCGCGGAAGCGTGCGCTTCCACCTGCCAGCTGCAGACGAGCTCGACAGTCCAGCAGAGCCGGCGGTGAGCTACGGGGGCCGCTGGGCGGAGCCTGCTGTGATGAGCACGGACGAACAGGCTGCTGTTGCGGCCGCTGCGGGCGCTGAAGGCACCGTGGCGGAGGGCCAGGAATCGCCGCAGCAGCGGGGCAGCGGCGCGCTTGAGCGTGCGCTGGCGATGCGGCCATCAACAGGTGACAGGTCAAACCTTGTAGATTCTATGCGCGGGCTCGGGCCCATGCTGCGGGCCGTGACTGACATGGGCGACGGCCGCCCCGGTCGCGCCAGCATGCCGGGCACGCCTGAAAAGGATCAGCAGCAGCAGCAGCAGCAGCGCATGGCACGCGGGGTGTCGCTCTCTGGTGCTGCAGGCGAAGTCCGGTCCTCGCCATCAAGCCCGGCCAGATGGCTGAGCGAGCGCCTCCGCCCGCGCATCACGCACGACGGCAGGGTTGGTGTTGAGCCGCCCGTGGCCGTGTCCCAGACCCACCGCGTGAGCAGGACTGGTTCGTGGCTGGAGGGGGGAGTCGACGAGCTCCCCAGCATGGGCATACGTGAGATCGCAGAGGCGAGTGCGGCCGCAGCATACAAGGCGTCACGTCAGAGGTCGTCGATGAGCGGTGTGGGGTCGTGGGCGGCGCCGCGCCCGGAGGAAGCAGGCCCGGATCATTCTCCTGCGCCTGCTGCGCAGGCGAATTTCCTCGGGGGCCCGGCCCCACGCTTTAGCATGTCTGGCAGCAGAAGTGTGGGGAGCCCGATCATCGCACGCGCGACCGAGGGCGAGCGCCTCGGGTTCCGCGCGTCGCACTCTGGCATCCCTGCCAGCCCCACTCGATCTTGCGTTGGGATCGGTGCCAGTGGCAGCCCCGACCGCGGCTCCTCCATGGGCATCGGCAGCCACGGCAGCCCAATGTCGCCGCCCGTGCCGCCACGCGTCTGGGAGCTGAACCTTGGCAACAACCCCTCGCCGCTCCGGGGGTCCCTCCCCGGGGGCGCCATCCTGAGCGCGTCGCCGTCATCCGGTTTTGCAGCAAGCGGCAGCAACCTTCTGGCGCGCCCGCGTGCGCCGTCTGGGTGGGGCGGCGCCGGGAATCTGTCCTCAGCCACCATGGCTGCGTTTGAAAAGGGGATGGCCGAAAGCGAGGCGCAGAAGCATGGCGTGGGCAGCACGCCGCTGACGGGTGCGACCAAGGGCGCGTTCCAGCGCGGGCTGGGTACGCCTCGCGAGGGGTCACCCAGTCTCAAGCAGGTGTCCACCGACTTAGACCAACCTCAACCGTGACCGACCACTGTTGTTCCGACCCCAGACACCCAAATCCCCATGCCCTGAAGAATTCTCTCGCACTCTTCCCCCCAAGCCCCAAGCCCACAGATCTCGACATTCAAAAGTTCCACGCCCTTCCAAAACAATCCTCAAGTCCCACTCAAGCCCCTAGATATTTATATATACACTGCAATCTCGGTGCGCCCTTTACCTACCGCCTCAAAAGTCACTTATTTCGTGATTCCGGAGACATTTCAGCCAGCGAGAGGTCTGGCGCTTGTTACTTCAACTTCACTCGCTGGGGGTCCAGCAATAATTCCAGCTTAAGGCTCACCGAGTTCCCTTAACCGCATTCCCAACACCTGAGGCGGCGCCTCAGGCGGCGCCATTACTTGCAGGATCAGGCGGTGCCCCAAGACCGCCTGAGTTGCCGCACCCCCGACCGCATGAGGCGCCGCCTCAAACTTTACCCTTGACCGCCTCAGACTCCCACCACCGCCTGAGGCGCACCCTCCTGACCGTCTCAGGCGATAGAACCTCCTTCACTCATGCCTCAGGAGTTGGAATTGTGGTCGGGTATCTACCCTGACATCAAAATAAAAAAATAGCCGAGGCTGGTGCTCACATGATCTTCAATACTAAAATCCCCCCCCACCCACCCCCTTGATGTGACCTTTCCGCAGCACGGCTTACTGTCTGCTTGTCTCTCCCCCTCTTTCATCGAATTCCCTCCCTCCCTCTCTTTCATCGATATATGTTGAGCGAGGAGGCAGTTATGATGTGTTCCGCCAATCACAACCTAAATGTGTGTTGATAAATTGCCCCCAACCACTGCCTATACGCCCTAAGTACGAGAACACAATGCATGGAATGGCTCGTTCCTTCCCCTGGACTCAACACATGGTATAGAACGCAGGGGCCTGAGGGCGCAGCCCCGTGCCGCCGAGTCTCGCCTCTAAAACCTTTTAAGGTCAGTATGCTTTTTCGGAATCATTCGGAATCACGGGGGGGGGGGAGGGGGCAGAAAAGAGGGGTCTGGAACACATGGTACAAGTAATTTGGACCCCCCCCCCCTCTCACAAAATTTGCCATGCATGGAGCCGGGACCAATGCACATGGCTTCCTTACAGTGAAGGATGTCCATTGCAATGTCTAAGTTGCCAGAAGGTAGTCAAAATAACTCCCGAAATGCAACCATACCATGGCTTTGATGGCCGCCACCAAGGAGTGTGGACCCTCCAGTTCACACTCCAGTTCACACTTTCCAGGCAGATTCAGGGTTGAGTCTCCTGAGGTGTTTCGCTGCGCTCTCCAAGGAGATTCAGATGGCATCGGTCTTATCTCAATCCATGAAGGTTATTCAAATATCTATGTGGGCACTTGATGCACCGAAGGGAGCACGTGGGGGATTAAGGACGTTGAGGGGGTGTGACCGCCCCCGCACCGTACAACCCGGGGTCACTTCTGACAGTGGATTTGTGCTCCGCTCATCAAGGCGGTTCCAATGGTGGTCTCCCCGTCAAAAACGGCCCACTGGAAAGAAAGCTCTGGACCCCCCGTAGAAAGCTCTGGACCCCCCTCCCTGCCCCCTCCCAACTTTGAGCCCTCATTTCTCGGCCCCCAGACCAGACCAGACGCCTGTGTCCAAATTCAAAAATCCGATGGTTTTGGAACATTCACAGCAAAGAGACATGTGTGTTATATTTCTCGACTTTTCTGCCCCCCTACCCCCCACCCCTGGTCAGAATCAATCGAAGAAGCACTGCACTGCGCTTTACTCAACTCACAGCTCCTTAATTTCCCCACACGCTTTGCCAGCGGTGGTAAAGTGTAAGTCTACAGTCTCTGTCGCACTCGGACCGTCTGCAGCTAGCTACACACCAGCATCCCATGCGGCACATTGAGCGAGACACTTATAGACCAGACGGGCGTCCGGCTGTTTGCACCACGCCCCTGCACCGAGCGCTCAAAAACCTTGCACGCTCCCACTCCCGCGTCCCCCAACCTGGTGTGGCTGCGCCTGGGTGCACCCCATGGCAGCGCCCACTGTCGCCAGCCATCTACCTACCTGTGTGCACCCACATCAGCTTGTTGCGCACCACCACGCGGTCGGTATCCAATCAACTCCTATCGCCAGAGCTAAGAGGGAGTAGCAGCTAATCAGAAGCTTATCCGTCGCTGTATCAGCCACGTCACGCGGTCGGTATCCGCCGCTGTTTCAACCGTCCCTGCACATCTACCCACCTTCAGCTTCGCGACAAGTGCGCTGCTGCTGATAACATGTCTTTATCCATGGTGCTTTGCTCGTGTTTGCTTTGCCCCGCAGGCCCGCACCCACCGCCACGTGTCAAGGGGCGTGTGCGCGTGTGCGTGCGCCAGCAGCCAGCAGCCAGCAGCCAGCAGCCAGCAGCCAGCCACAGCAAACCAATCTGGACGCAGAGAACCCTTGCATCCTATGGGAGCGTGTATTGGAGCTCTTAGGACTGGTGGGGCGTGCCGCAATTCATGAGCACTGGGAGCCCTGGAGCATGCCGTAATTCTTCCATGAGCGTTATGGCATCAGTAGGGCCTGAACGGGTGATTGGAGACAACCACAGGGTTGCGTGCTCGCTCGTTTTGTAACTGATCGGTCAGTAGGCACTAATGCGCAGGGGTGAAGGGTGTGCCGTGGCGTGGGTGAGTGCGATGTGAGGTTCACCCAATTGGAAGTGAGCACCCACTTGCAAGTGGGTGCTCACTTCATTGCGGTCACAGCCGCTGTACCTCTGGACTCACCCGAGCCGGAAGGTGTGGGGTTCACACTGGCTGCCGCAGAGGACACGCAACAAGAATGATGGTGAGAGTTTTACAATCCACTGCCGGCGGTCACACGTTCGGTTCCAAAGCTCCAGCAGGACTTAAGAGAGCAGGCACGAGGCCCACCAAAAAGGTAAAGCTACTAAAGCAGCCCACGATAGCGCCAACCACGTCGTGGCGGGCGCCAAGCAAGCAGCACCACAGTGCAGGCTCCACACCCAACCCCTCCAGTGGCCGGAGGGCGGGCCCAAGGTATAAAACCATGAAGGGACCAGAAAGCCCTCCCCCAAGCCACTGGAAGCGGGGCTGGTAGCACACCCGCCGCAGCACTCTACTCAGCAACCACACCGCACCCGCCACAAGAAGACCCTGAGCTCATCAATTGTAAAACTCTCATCGCGCGCCTCGTCGTTGACGGCGAGCGGGTGCCTGCACCTGCTTGCTAGATGGCATCCCCTCTGGGGGTGTTTTTGAAGGGGAGGTGGCGCCACACGCGTGCGGTGGCGGTTGCGGTGTGGTCGCTGAGTAGAGTGCTGCGGCGGGTGTGCTACTAGCCCCGCTTCCGGTGGTTTGGGGGAGGGCTTTTGGTCCCTTCATGGTTTTATACCTTGGGTCCGCCCTCTGGCCATTTGAGGGCTGGGTGTGCAGCCTGCACAGTGGTGCTGCTTGCTTGGCGCCCGCCACCAAGTGTGGATGGCGTTACCTGGGCTACTTGTAGCTTGACCTTTTGTGGGCCTTGAGCCTTGTTTCTCTAAGTACCACTGGAGCTTTGGAACCGTACGTGTGACCGCCAGAAGTGGATTGTAAAACTCTCATCATCATCTCATCATCAACACAAATTATTCGGTGTGACCTCCAGGACCATTATTCCCACGATGTGATTGTGAGACCACAATCACATCATGAGAATAATGCCCTTGCACCAAGGCGGGATGCGTCGTATGCAGTACGCCATCCAGGTAACACCGCAAACCTCTCCGCGTAACCTCTCTCAGATGGAGGTCTAAACAGATTTAAATCTAGATTTGGTACACACCACAGGAACACCCCCCCATTAGCAAGCCATAAGTCGTCCCTGCAAAGCTGGAATCGGCCAGGCAGACGCGCATTGGAAAACAGCACTCAGGGCCAGGGAGACACCCAGCAACACCAAACAGGCTCGAGACACGCAACAACACCCAATGGGCCACCACCAGATGGCACGCCTTCTGGCACTGGTGGCCCTTGTGACAACCGCTGGAGGATGCGGGGTGAGGGCCCCGAAGAGACGAGCACTACTAGGCCACATCCGACTCATGCGCGCCACAATGTAATGTATATAACCAACCCGAGAATGCCGACTCAGGCCTGCCGCACGCAACATGACACGCCCTACATGACGCCGCGTCGACCGAACACCTCAAACCAGTGTCCTAGGCAATGGCGCTTGGTTGCAGCTCAAACTGGGAACCATCCCCCACCTCGCAGGAACACCTCTGGAGCACCAGCGCTCGGAATGAGGCAGAGACCTCGTTTTCGCCGTTGCTGATAGGTGGGCGAGGGCTGTGGTGTGCATGGTGCATGCTACATGTAAGAGTGTACTTTATAGGGGAGAAGCTCAGCTGCAGTGACGTGGAGGGAAGCGGCTGGTGCGCGAGGGCAGACCGTGGGGATTGTACACACACACGAGGAGGCGAGGAGACAGGGGGTTGCACCAGTTGCATCCCCCACACACCCACAGGCACGCGGTGTGTGAGTGTGCGTGTGTGTGGTCGATTTACAGTCCGTCTGATGCCTTTGATGGCATATTATACCCACTGTGTGAGTGTGTGTGTGTCTGTGTGTGTGCGTGTGTGTGTGTGTGTGTTTTACACCCTATGTTGATACCTATGTGTGTTTGTCTGTGTGTGTGGTCGGGGTGGTAATGGCCGGAAGGATCGTTCACGCTCACAGCCCACGCCTGCGTCGTGGTTGCGGCCTGTGGCAGCAATGTCACAAATTGAGCGCGTGCCACATCATGTCTGGTTCGGTCAGAGCAGCGCAAGGCACAGGGGTTGTTTTGTTCTGCAGAAGCGGCGTCGCTCACGCTCGCCGTCAATGCCTGGGTTGCAGCGGTGGCTGGGGAGAGGGAGAGGGAGAAGGAGAGGGAGAAGGAGAGGGAGAGAGACAACCCGTGTGAGTTCAAAGATCCATCACGCCCCCACTCGCCGGTTTGCAGGAGACGCGCCACTACCTGTACAACACCAGCGCACGCTGCTGGCAGCCTCATTTGTAGGTGACACGTGCGTGCGTGCGAGCGTGCATGCATGTGGAAGGGAGGACGTGTGTTTACATCACTACCGGAGGGGGAGGGAGGGGAGTACGTTGATGGCCATGAGCCGAGTGTGGCGGGCGCCGGAGTGGAGGAGGAATTGAGCTGGGGTCAGGGTGGGCGGCGTGGTGGGCCGTGTGGTCCGCCCAGGCGGCAGTATGCTCCGCCGGCAGACACCTAGCGCGCAGCACCACTGCCCCCAACACCACCACCCCTCTCCCCCCGACAAACAGATGCACGCACACACGAAAAGTTATGAGGTTATGGTTTTTTTAACCCTGAAGCTCACGTGCGCAACCCTCACTACACACGCGTCTCTTCCAAATGCAGACCCAGTGGGCCACGCCATTCATGGCTAACTCCGCCATCGCCGGCGCGCGTGGCACGCTGCACATTCCCTCCCCACTTGGCGCACTCACACACGCGCACCCACCAACCCACCCTCCCACCCACCCACCCACTCACTCACCCATTCACACACACATGCATGCATGCACACATGCATGCACACACACATGCATGCACACACACACACACACGCTCTCCCTTCTCCCATCGCAGACCCAGTGGGCCACTTCAGTGGTGGGTTACTCATCCACTTCGGGGTGCGCTACCGGCACTGGCTGCTTTGGACCAGACTCGGTACGTCTGGGATGTTCACTACTCCGTTCGCACAGCTCCACGACGGCTTGGGGCTTGGGGTTAATAAGGGCTCGGAGCTTAGGGCTTGAGGCTTGGGGTTTAGGGTTGAGGGCTTCCTAGGTGCACACACTACCAGTATGCACCCTTGGGGCGTGTCCCATTACGGGATCAAGGGAGCCGTCTGGGGGCAGGCCGCCAGTCAGGTTGTCCTATTGAGGTAGGGGGCTGGGTCGCTCACGAGGGATGCATGCCCGCCCCTCCGCACACATCAAACGCAGCCTCCAACCACAACAGGTGATCGGAGAGCCAGACTTGACGCAATTCGGATGTGGCGCAGACTTGAGTGGAAACGTGTGGAGGCGTGGGGTCAACACCACCAGCCAGACATTCATCACGGTCGAGTTCAACATGTCGGTGTATGTGGATCAGGTGTGTCGGTGGAGGGGGGAGGAGGGGCAGAAAGGCTTGACGCAGATACGTGCGTCACACGGGAGGTTCATTTGGCGGGACCTCCACGTCCCGCCGGAACGTGGAGTGCAACGCATTCTTGTGTGAAAAGTGTGAAAACTGGCGATTTCACATTGTTGCGTCAAACATTGGCCGCAATCGCTCCTTAGCGGCTTTGCAGGGCTTGTTCCGCATCACAAGGTCGCCAAGCCACTTTCTGCATGCCTGGTGTGTGTGTGTGTGTGTGTGTACTATGTGTGTGTGTGTATGCAGTGTGTCTGTGTGTGTGTTTTTGTGCACTGTGCGCCGTCGTGATGATGATGGATATTACAGTCTGTGTGACACCAGTAATGATGTATAAGACCGGTGTCGGCGCTAGCGCCCGACACCTTAAACTCAGTTTCAGTGGGAAACTGGCTGGCTACCTGGTAGGGGTGAGGGTAAACCCCCACACGCGCGCACGCACTGGACCTAGACAGGACACTGGGCCCCCAGATTCACCCTATACCACCCAGGTAGTGACAGCAACGCATTGTTGGTGTGCGCCTGTGTTCTACTACTGGTCCAGCCGCCGCCATTGGCTCCAGCAATCTCCTCCATGCCCGCCAGCAATCTCCTCCACGCCCGCCAGCAATCTCCTGTATGCCCGCCAGCAATCTCCTCCATGCCCGCCAGCAATCTCCTGTATGCCCGCCAGCACTCTCGTCCATGCATGGGCGCCGCCATGCGATCTCCATGCGCCGCGCCGCGCTCCATGCGCGCCAGCACCCGTACCACCCGCCGCATTCCCGTTCTTTAGCCATTCCCCGTGACACCTATGGCTGGTCCTTGTTCCGCCGTCCCCTTTGGCATCTGTAACCCGTATCCTCTCCGTGTAGCCTCATTCCCCGTTGTTAACCGCCATCTCCATTATGGTGCCCGCCCGCTGGTGGGGCCTCGCCTCGCCCCATGCCGCACGGCTAGTGTATTGATTGCTGCGCCATCTATAATCTGCGCCTTGGGGCAGGGACCCCTGCGCCACAACCTCCTCACAAAGCCTAGCCGCATGTGCCTCGCTTCCCATGTTTCTCAATTTCTCGCCATCCGCTTCCATGCTGCCGCCTGCAATCTCATCCACGCCCGCGAGCAATCTCCTCCATGCCCGCCAGCAATCTCCTCCATGCCCGCCAGCAATCTCCTCCATGCATGCACGCGCAGAGCGCCGCCATGCAACCCCCATGCGCCGCGCGCGCCATGCGCCGCGCGCGCCATGCGCGCGCCGCGCCCGCCAGCTCCCGTAGCCTCATTCCCCGTTCTTTACCCATGCGCCGTGACGCATTAGCCTTGTCCGCCGTCCTCTGGCATGCATAACCCGTAGCCTCATCCCCGGTAGCCGCATTCCCCGTTCTTAGCCGCCATCTCCATTATGGTGCCCGCCCGCTGGTGGGGCCTCGCCTCGGCCCATGCCGCACGGCTGGTGCATCGATCGCGTCGCCATCTAATAATCTGCGCCTTGGGGAAGGGAACCCCTGCGCCGCAACCTCCTCACAAAGCCTAGCCGCATGTGGCCTCGCTTCCCATGTTTCTCAATTTCTCGCCATCCGTCTCTCTCTTCCATCCAGGCACAGTAAACCATTAGGAGCCGCAATCTGCCTGAGTTCCGATCGTTGTGAGAGGGGGTGCATGCTCGCCGCAATTCTCGCCATCGTGCATCGTGCTCTCCATCGTACCGCTGCCCCATCTGCCACATAGCCTCGCCCCATCAGGACCAGCTCATCAGTAGCGCTGTGCGTCACAGTCGCTCAGGGTAAATTTCCAGATTTTCAGCCGCCCAGTACCAAGCGCAGTTGTCCCGGTTGTCCGCCATCGAGCGGCGCCAGGGCG
>VFSX01000121.1:470000-472191 GCA_016618255.1 Chlamydomonas sp. UWO 241
GTAGGCCTTGAGGTGTGCCTTGGGAGGCAGTGGGTGGGTGTTGAGAGACCAGTTAAGCCTTGAGATTGGTATTGAGTTGGGTCTTGAGGAGGGTCTTGAGTTGTGTGCAGAGGTGGGTCTTGAGGTGTGCCTTGGGAGGCAACGGGTGGGTGTTGAGAAACACCAGTTGGGTCTTGGGGTGGGTCTTGAGTTGGGTCTTGAGTTGGGTCTTGTGGAGGGTCTTGTGGAGGGTCTTGAGTTGGGTGCTGAGTTGGGTCTTGAGGTGTGCCTTGGGAGGCAGTGGGTGGGTGTTGAGAAACACCAGTCAGGTCTTGGGTTGGGTCTTGAGTTTGGTCTTGAGTTGAGTCACGTGGTGTGCCTTGGGAGGCAGTGGGTGGGTGTGGAGAAACCCCAGGTGGGTCTTAAGTTGGGTCTTGAGTTGGGTGTTGAGGTGGATGTTGAGGTGTGCCTTGGAAGGTAGTGGGTGGGTGTTGAGAAACACCAGTTGGGTGTTGAGAAACACCAGTTGGGACATGGGTCGGGGGGGTGATGGGTGTGTGGGCCAGGTGGGTGTTGAGAATGGTCTCGTCCACTGTGGAGGGGAGGTTGTGGAGTTGTTTGAAGTACACACCAAACGCGTCGGCAACAGGCTGGGCTCCGAAGCGGAGGCCAGCGTCTGTGCGGAGAGCCGGGGCTGCTGCGAGCGGGCGGTCTCCGACGAGTTGTTGCAGTGTTTGGTGTGCGATGTGGGGCTTGTGAGCGTCTAGGGCGCGTGGGATGCGCACAGCGGTCACGTCCCAGTGGGCGTCGGTGTCGTCGCTCAAAGAGGTTTTGAGTAGTGCCTCACAGTGCTTGATCTCTGCCTGTGGGGCGTCCCTTGTACGGGCTGCCTGCAGGTTTTGGGCGCGCTTGAGTGACGTATCGGAGAGGTTGAAGGTAACTGGGATCTCACGTGGGCGGGGGCCGAGGGTCTTCTTGGCCGCCTCATGTAGAGCCGCGGTGAAGCGGCTCATCAGTTGGTCCAGCTTGGCCTCCGTGAGAGAATCTCCGGGTGGGTGTACTGAGGGGGGAGTGAGGGGGGAGAGGGGAGAGGAGGGGGCGAGGGCGGTCGCGGCTGCCTCAGCGTATCTTCGCCGCGTGTCGGGGTCGCGGAGAAGGTCGGTGAAGTAGCGATGGGGGTGGGGGTCGTGTGTGTTGAGAGTGTGCATTGCTCCATACTTTGGAGAAGTGGAAGCGGATTCTGGCAGTGACGAGGGAATGGTCAGACTTGGTGAGGGAGGGGATTGGGTGGGTGATGGGGCATTGCGCACGCACGCCTTGGACAGATGACAGGTGAGAGCGGCGGACCAGGATGTAGTCCAGTATGCTGTAGGCCTTGTGGTTGTTGCTGTACCAGGTGTACGTGCGCGCTGCGGGGTTGGGGAAGAAGGTGTGGGTGATGGTAAGGTTGTGAGCTGTGCACAGGTCGAGAAGCCTGTGGCCGTTGCCGTCGATGGTGGGGCGGTGGCGGGACGATGCGAGGCGGTAGTTGGTGGGGGCAGGGCATGGGGGGTTCTGGGGGGCGGGGCAGGCGTGTCGGCCCACCGATGGGTGGGTGGCAGGGGTGGCGGCGGTGGTGAAGTCTCCCATCACAAGGAGGTAATGGTGCGAGGGGACATCGGAGAGGATGCCGTGGAGTCGCTCGTAGAACGCGTCTTTGCCATGCTTGTCGGTGGAGACGTTGGTGGGGGCGTACGCGACGATTGCGGTGACCGGCACTGTGCCATTAGGGTGGAACCGTAGGACCATGGTGCGGTTATCGAGGGCGGCGGAGCCGGCGGTGGGGGCACGGAGGAGTTCAACGGTGTCGGGGGACAGGAGTACGCCCACTCCATGCTCAGGGCACGCGCGCGGGCTTGCGCACGAGCACGCGCATGTGCACACGCGCACGCGCACACGCGCGCACGCGCGCACGCATGCGCACACGCGTGCACACGCGCGCACACGCGCGCACACATGCACACACGCACGCACGCACACACACGCACACACACACACACACACACACACACACACACACACATATGCGCAGCCTCGTCACCGCCGCCTCCAGGCCCTCTTCCACCATCGCCGCTCCCTCCGAGCCCCCTTCCGCCCTCTCAGCATCCTCCTCCAAGTCCCCCGCCTCCCAGCCCTTCCCCTCCGCCTCCTCTCCCGCCTCCCCCCCCTTCTC
>VFSX01000053.1:0-22500 GCA_016618255.1 Chlamydomonas sp. UWO 241
CGAGGGGCAGTCTAGCAGGAGCCAGGCCAGTCGTATTTTACCCCGCTCGTCAGCGACACGGAGATCCTCGTCACCAGCAGCGCCGCATTGCTGGGTCCAGGGCTCGGCGACGAGAACGCGCCTCCGTTAATCGAGCCCCAGACCGCCCCAAACTTTTACTTGAAAAAAATGTTCTGGCTCCCGGCCATTCCTCGACTTGAGTTTTCAGAAGCCAAATGGCTCGCAATGGCTCCTAGGAGACCAAAACAAAAATGGCTGTGCTTCGGGTGGTGCTCTCTCACTTGGTCTCTCTCCCTCTCTCCGGCTCTCTCTCTCGTCCTGTCTGTCTCTTCCTCACACTCGCTCACTCTGCCCCCCTCCCCCAAACATACTGGGCCGCGCCCATTGACCAGCTGCGTGCCGCAGTCGAGGGCATCACCGCCTCTCTCTCTATCTCCCTCTTTCTCTCTGTCTCCTCTCTCTCTCTCCTCCTCTCTCTCCCTCTCTCTTTCTGTCTCCTCCTCTCTCTCTCCTTCTCTCTTTCTGTCCCTCCCTCTCTCTCTCTCCCTCTCTCTCTCTGTGCCTCTCTCTCCCACAAACACACACATTCACACACTGCTTTCCCCCCTGCCCACACACTGCACAACCCCTCCCAGGGCCGCGCCCTCATCCTCTCGTCCATGGACCAGCTGCGTGATGCAGTCGAGGGTGTCACTGCCTCTCTCTCTCTCCCTCTTTCTCTCTATCTTCTCTCGCTCCCTCTTTCTCTCTCTCCTTCTCTCTCCCCTTCTTTCTCTCTCCTTCTCTCTTTCTGCCCCTCCCTCTCTCTCTCTCTCTCTCTCTCTCTGTCCCTCTCTCTCCCACACACACATGCACTCACTGCTTTCCCCCCTGCCCATTGCCCACCCACCCACCCACACCCCCGGGCCGCGCCCTCATCCTCGCCTCCATGGACCAGCTGCGTGCCGCAGTCGAGGGCGTCACCGCCTCTCTCTATCTCCCTCTTTCTCTCCCTCTTTTTCTCTTTCCTTTTCTCTCTCTCTCTCTCTCCCTCTCTCTCCCACACTGTGTTTCTCTCCCCCCTACAGGGCCGCGCCCTCGTCTTCGCGTCCATGGAGCAGCTGCGTGCCGCAGTCGAGGGCGTCACGGCCTCGCTCGCTCTCCCTCGGTCCCTCTCTCTCTCTCCCACACTGTGTTTCTCCCCTGCGTCGCCCTCTACAGGGCCGCGCCCTCATGCTCGTGTCCATGGACCAGCTGCGTGCCGCAGTCCAAGGCATCACCATCTCTCTCCCTCTCTCCCTCTCTCTCTTATCTCTCTCTCCCACACTGCTTCTCCCCTGCGTCGCCCTCTACAGGGCCGCGCCTTTGTGCTTGCGTCCATGGACCAGCTGCGTGCCGCAGTCGAGGGCGTCACAGTCGCCTTTGTCGCGACGCGCGGAGAGCTGACTGTGCGCTCGTCGCTTGCTCAGCGCGTGGCGTCCGCGGCGCCGATTGTGTCTGACGAGAGCGCTACGCAGGTGAGTGTGGGGTGCGTGACAGCCCCCACCTGTTGGCAGATGCCTGTTGGCGAATTGTGGGGGGGGGAGGGAGGGGACATGCGCTCGTCGCTCGCGCAGCACGTGGCATCCGCTGCGCCGAGTGTGCCTGGGGAGAGTGTTGCGCAGGTGGGTTGCATCATCATCGATTGAATGCTCTGTTGGATGTCAGCGTACAAGTGCGCGCATGGGGAGGCTGCCGACAGCGGCACGTTCCTTACCGCACCACACGCACGCACCATCCGTGCCACTGCAACCATGCACACACACATGCACACACACGCGCACACACACACACGCATGCAGACCATGTAAGCATACAAGAGCGCGCGAGGGGAGGCTGCTGGCAGCGGCACGTTCTCGACCGCACCACACACAACCGTCCCAAGCGGACGCACCGTCCGTGCCACTGCACCGCTGCACACACACACACGCACACACACACACGCACATGCAAACAGGCCCTGTCAGCATACAACCGCGCACGCGGGGAGGCTGCCGGCAGCGCATCATTCGGCAAGCTGTCTGCGCTCGGCGGCTCGTCCACGCGCATGCTCGACAAGGTACTTGCTAGTCCCCTTGGATGATGACGATGCCGTACAGTCTGTTGGACTTTGCTGACCTAAGGTCAAGCACTTAGGTCAAGCCCAGGCCCTGTTGTGGTAATATAGATCTTCGGTACGTGGCTCATCAACCTTGCAACGACATGGCCAGTCGCCTTGGATGATGATGATCGATTGTACAGTCTGCGGGACTTTTCTGGCCTTAGGTCAAGCACTTGGGTCAAGGCCAGGCCCTGTTGTGGTAATATAGCTCTTTGGTACGTGGCTCATAAACCTGGCAACGACATGGCGCGCAACCTTGGCTGTCAGTGCTGAGTGGGTCGTCTGCACGCATGCTCGACAAGGCACTTGCCAGTCCCCTTTGATGATGATGATCGATTGTGCGTGGCGTGACCCGGGACAGCAAGTCCCATGCACAGCGCCTGTGCGACCTCCCCTGCCCTCCCCCACCATGTGCACCTGCTCCTGGACCTGATCGACGAGGTACCAAAACTGCGGTCGAGGCTGTACTTGCCAGTCACCTTGAATGACGATAATGACCGTACAATCTGTGGGACTTTGCTGACCTTAGGTCAAGCACTAAGGTCAAGCCCAGGCCCTGTTGTGATAATATAGTTCTTTAGTACGTGGCTCATACACCTCGCAACGACATGGCCAGTTGACTTGGATGATGATGATCGATTGTACAGTGTGTAGGACTTTTTTGACCTTGGGTCAAGCACTTAGGTCAAGCCCAGACCCTGTTGTGGTAATATAATTCTTTGGTACGTGGCTCATCAACCTTGCAACGACATGGCCAGTCGAATTGGATGATGATGATTGACTGTACAGTCTGTGGGACATCGCTGACCTTAGGTCCAGCACTTAGGTCGAGCCCAGACCCTGTTGTGGTAATACAGTTCTTTGGTACATACATGGCTCATCAACCTTGCAACAACATGGCGCGCAACCTTGTCAGTGCTGAGCGGGTCTTTCACGCGCATGCTCGACAAGGTACTTGCCAGTCTTCTTCCAGCCGTCGTGTCTGTTTGGTTGTACACATGGTGCTGAACAGGTACTTGCCAGTGTTCGTCCAGTCTTCGTAAGTGTCTGTTTGGTTGTACATGGTGCAAAGATCGTACCCAGATCCCACCCAAATCTTTAGATAGACTTTAATTAAAAACTGAAGGCGTCGCTCATCAAGCCGCTCATAAACCATGCAACAATGTGGCCCAGTGAGCGGGTCGTCTGCGTGCATGCTCGAATAGGTTCCACCCTGCTACCCCAGCTTCTACCCTGCAACCCTCATCACAGCCTAGCTAGCAAGTTAAGCATCGCCCCTCCCCCACTTGAACCGTGCTTTTGTCATGTGAAGTAGGAGGACAGGGGGCAAATTAGCACACACATAGGTTCACACCCCCACATCTCCCTCCATACTGGGTTCCTGGAGAATATGGGGACAGTCTCAGAAGGCTGGTTCTCAGACCTTTCCAGTGGTATATTTGGTTTGGCGGCGAGTGTTCCACACCTCCTACAACTTGACTTTCAACTCAGGTGGGCTGACGGGGCCGACAAGAGACGAGCGGGGCAAATTAGCACACCCAGATTCTGCCCCTGGGAATGCACTCCAGGATGGCTGGAGGCCCCCCCCCCCGGGCCACATAGCTAGTACTTGGGTCCCCAAGAAGTGTGGTGTGCTCGGGGTCGCAAGTTGGGGCCAGTGAGGGGCTCCCAGGTGCGAGTAGGGGCGCGTATGCATGCACGCATGGCGCACATGCATGTGCCGCAGGGGCCCTATGCACCCGCCCCCGGCGCACATCGCTTAAATGCACATAGAATAGTGCGTCCTAGGAGCGGGAGAGGCTGAGGGGCAGTGTTGGAGCCGCGGCAGTCGGACGTGCGAACACCGATTCACACTTTGGCTCGCGCTCGCTCAGTAAGCCCCCAGGTGGTACTAGCGTCACCCAACCCGTCATCGCGTGTTGTCATGATGCCCGATACGGCTGTGACGCTGCGGGGCGACTGCGACGCGCTGGTAGTGGTGCCATGTGGGCCAGAGCTATTACAGCAGCCGGGGGCACGATGTGCACAGGAGCACGTCGCGTCGCCCCCTCGCCCCCCTGGCACCTTGCTAGGGCCCATGTCGGACTTTTGCGCGGCGGGGAGGGGTGGCGCAGGCTGCTGGGGGTCTCATCCCATGCCTGCTACTATGCTACTTGGACGAGCCAGCACGCGGCTCGCGATTGCTCTTCACAGACGGACGCTAGACGACAATCGCGACCGTGGAACTGTTGCTACTCCATACCACTTGCTTTCCATCCTTGGGGTGGGAGGGGATGGCCAGATGGCTCAATGTATGTGATACCAAATTTGGGGTGGCCACCAGGTGGCTATGGGGGTGTAAAACTTTTCCATCCCAGCAGGGGTGGCTGGGCCGCCCCGACCATGGGTTCCCCCACATTTGCCCAGCTTAAGTCCAGCAGGGGGGCACCGGGCGCACTGCCCAGCAGCAGGGAGCAGCTCTCAAATAGCAGAGTGCCAATTTGCCCCTGTCCTAATTTGCCCCCTGTCCTCCTAATCATTTTCTAGGACCTCTCCTCCCCCCATCCCCTGACCATCCCCCCCCACATCTCAACCCCAATCCCTCGACACAGGTCCGATCCCTCGGCTGGCGTTCAGGGTCACTCTCGCGGGGCCCGCCCCCCGCCTCTGTGGACCACCGCGCCACCAGCCAGGTGCACGACCACCACGCGCCTGAGGGAGCGGGCGCGGGCGTTGGCGGGGACAAGCGCGCGGGCATGGGTGGCTACACGGACATGGGCATGGGCGCGGGCATCGTTGGTGTTGACACAGATTTGGACATCGGCGCGGGCAGCGTGGGTGTTGGCAGGGACGAGGGCGACACGGGCGCGGGCGCGGCGGGCGCTCGGCAGCAGGCGGTGGGTGCGGGTGTTGGCAGGGACATGGGCGCAGGCGAGGGCGCTTGGCAGCAGCAGCCAGGGGCATCGGCGGAGCAGGCGGATCCTCTCCCCGGCGGCACTGCAGCTGGCGGTGGCACTGGAGGCATCTCTGGAGGCATCCCTGCAGGTGATGAATGCGCTACGAGTACTGGCAGTGGCACAGCAGGCGCCAGCACTGCTGGCCTACTGTCCCGCCTCGCATCCGCCTCCTCACGCTCGGCCTCGAAGCTCACCGCGAGCGCCTCGGCGGCGGCCGTGCGGCTGCCGAGCCGCATGGGCATGGGCTCTGGCGGTGACGGTGGCAGTGGCACCCCTGGCAGCACCGGTGCCGCCTCCGCCACGGGGACATCCACTGGCGCTGCTGTCGCCACGGCTGCTGCTGCTGGCGCCACAAGTACTGGCAGTGGAGAAGCAGGCAGAGCAGGCAGTGGGTCTCCTGCTGCTGGCGCCACTGCTACTGGCGCCACTGCTGCTGCTGGCGCCACTAGTGCTCGCGGTGAAAAAGAAGGCAAAGCAGGCAGTGGCTCTGCTGGCCTACTGTCACGCCTCGCGCTCAGCCTCGAGGCTCACCGCGAGCGCCTCGGCGGCGGTCGTACGGCTGCCGAGCCGCATGGGCATGGGCGGGAGCGGCCGCGTGGGAGGCGAAAAAGCTGGCGGTGGTGGTGGTGGTGAGGTTGGTGTGCCGGGCTCGCCTGGTGGTCCCGCGGGCGAGCTGTCGCCAGGGCAGCAGCAGCTGCAGCTACCCACCGCTGCAACCCCCACCGCCTCCGCTGCCACCACCCCGCCGCGGCCCGGCGGCACCCCCCTGCAGCAGCAGCGACAGCGCGCGCAGGGGCCGCTCGCAGGCTTTGGCAGCGGTAGCGCCGGAGCGTCGGCGTCGGCGTCGTTCCGACTGCTGGCTGCCGCCACCGCCGCCGCCGCGGTGCTGCCGCCCGCGTCGCCGGCGTGTGCGGGCGAGGAGGTCGCGGCAGGCCTGGGGTCGACGCCACAGGCGCAGCGGGCGGCGGGGGCGTTCGGAGGAGTGCAGTAGGCGACGTGTGCGGTTCGCAGGCGCGGATGCACTGGGGTGATGGCGTCGCTGTGGCAGCGCCAGCAGATCGTCCTGAGAGCGCACAACCGGCGCCCAGATCACACACACACACACACACACACCTGCAGCAGCTCCAGCAGATTGTTCTGAGGGTGTGCACGCACACACACACACACACACCGGGGTTGACGGAACAGGCGCATCAGGCGGCCTGGTCGTAGATAAAGGCGTTCGGGGGGTCGCATCGCGCATCGGTCGCCAGCACAGGGCGACCGTGGGCTGTCGGCGGCCCAGGCTCGGCGGGCGGTAGGGTCGCAGTGGGCGAGGCGTCGTTTTGTAACAGTTGTAACAGCTCCCCTATGCACCTCCGAATTCGTTTGAAAAGGGATCTGGAGATGTCCACAGGCGTGCAACCCATTGCACTGAAGCTGTGACGACCTGTCTCAGTTGGGTCAACAGTCGCGGCAGGCGGCCTGGAAGCATAGTTGGTGTTTTGTGCAGTCTCGCACCAACAAGTGAGTGGGAGTAGGAGTTGGAAGTTTGGGGGCGTGCTTGCTGCAGCTAAGCATACGCGCTCTGCCCTGGTTTACAAACTGCCGCGTGTGACTGGCTCTGCTTGGCCTGTTGCGCTGTGGTCATCCTTTTGGGCGGGCTCAGCATGTGCGCTGTATCTGTGGCCCTGACAGCCCTAGCCGCTGAGTTGTGGAAGACCGAATGCTGACCGTGTGCAGCACATGCACGTGCGCACCAGCTCTCCCAAGAAACTCACTCTGATGCATGTTACACACAGTGACGCGTCCCCTGAGAGGGACCTACCGCTCCTCTTAAGACGCCCTGCTCAGAAACAAAAATGGCAATTCTTCAACCGTCCTCCCGAGCGCGCGATAACACATGTGTTGGATGGGCGGGCGGGCAGAGCGCCCTTGAGGCACACACATAAGGCACGCAGCCCTCCTACCAGACCTCCATGAATACCCCCTCCCCCCCCCCTCTCATCCTCGATGTCCGGGTCATTGATGATGATGGATGTTACAGTCAGGGACACCTCTAAAGGCGTATAAGACCGTGCTCGGCGCATATGGCCCGAGCACCTTACTGAGATGGCTGGCTGTTGGTGGTAGGGAACCCCAACTCTGTAAAGAACGTGGGCGCACCCCTAGGTCCCCTACCGCAGCGGCAGCAAACGCTTGTTGAAGTCGGTGAGCGCATGTTGGGAAACGGAAAACGCAAGGCAGGTTCGTCGCCAATTGCCAAAAGAGACACACCCCCGTGGGGAGAAAGGCCAAGACGTGGCCGAAAAGGATATCCAGCCGGGCCGCAACCTCTAACGTGTTAAGGGGTTTTCTAACTGGGATTTCAACCAGCATTCACAGGATTCTCAACCTGTTACCCTTAAACCGGCTCTGAGCAGAAGCTGACCCCTTGTAGTTGCACCGAGCACGACATTGGACGTGTCGCAGGCCCCCCCCCTGTTGAAGGGGGGAGGCACAGAAGGACTCGGTGAGGGGCACATCCCTAAGCCTAACTACCTAGAAAGGGGCTGGAAAAGGCGGTCAGTAGTGAACAACAGTGTGGGATTTGGTAATAGGTAGAGAGCAAGCTTGCCCCCCGGTTATAGCGGATCAATATGTTCCTTCTGCATACTCCGTTTCGAGGTCGTCATCTTTGAGGCAGCTTTCATGTGTGAGACCCAGCGTGGGCATTTCTCAGGTGCGCCAGCTGCGGTGCACTGCAAACGGCACAGTCCACCGCAGCTCCTCGGGAACCCACGCTTGGGTCCCCGCCACTATCGTGGCTGCCTCATTGACTTCTAATTCAAAACATCGTTCGCTTCAGGTCAATTATTCCTCCCGATCCTATACCATCTCCAGGCTTGTGTTACGTATATCAAGGCACGAGACCAGAAAGTTGGCCATGTCACGCCAAAAACAAGGGTAAAGTAGCCCCGGGCTGGGGTTCATAAACGCCCGCATCTTCGCATCTAAGCCTTATCGTCCCCAGGGACGCTCAGGAAAAGGGTGTGGAACTGTACGTGTGTCTCCGTATACGCTGGACACTCAAAAATCACGTGTGCCTCATCCTCCCGCATGCCACAAAGGCGACAGAGCCTCTGGCTGCGTGGCTCTGCCTGCGCCGAGTGGCGCCCCTTCTCTATCTGCAGTTCATGCAGCCCCATTCTAAAGCGTGTGAGTGTCGTGATCTGGGCGGCGCTGTTCAGCCCCGTCCAGAGCATTGGTGCTCCGCCACAGTCGTCTGCCATCCACCGCAAGTAAGTAAGCATCTTGAAGCGGTGTGACCATGAGTCAGGCACTGAGCGGACGACGCTGAGCTGGTTGGCGTCCTCTGGCAGCTCTGGTGTGCTGGTCTATGATGCCAGCCAACCTGCCGCTGCTGTCTCTAGCAGGCGGGCGATGCCCCCCGCCTCCTGGCCCCACACCAGCGTGTGCCCCACTGTGCTGAGGCACTCGCTCAGCTGTGCCACCCAGCTCTCTCGCACGCCACCCGCCGCTAGCTCCCAGCTCTCCCGCATTGACGCCTTCAGCAGATCGCCATCCGGCCGCCGTAGCGCTTTCGCCCAGAAGCGCGCCGCCTGCCGCAGCCAGTCGGTCGACAGCGGTCGCCAGCCCACCTCCGTCACCAGCAGCGATAGCTGTTGCCCACACCTGCGAATACGGAGGGCCTCGCGCACAGATTGCAAGTGCAGGGCTTCCATGGCGCGCCACTTGCGGCGCGCCGCCTTGGAGGGACCTCCGTCCCCTCCAGCCAACCCCCACTTGTCGGCTGCCCCCGAGAAGACCCCCTGTACCCCCATGCCCGCCCCCGCCATCAACCCTGGGCCCCAGATCTCGCACCCGTAGTTAATTACAGGTCGCACCAGTGCGTTGGACAGGTGTGCCTTTACTCCCACGTTGTGGAGGCCCATGGCATTGTATCTGCGCGCTAGGGCGAAGCGTGCACGCTGGCCCGCCCCCTGCCTCTGCTCCAGCCCCGCGCCTATTGCCCGACGGCTCCCAAAAAGCATGCCCAGATATTAAAACTCGTGATTGATGGGCAGGTCCATACCAGCGTACTTCAGGGTCACCCTTCCCCTGGCGCTCGTGACCGGGCAGTACTGGTCGTTAAACACCACCCCCTCAGATTTGCGGACATAGACAGTGAGAGCGTGCGTCCTGCAAAAAACGTGAAGTGCATCTAGCAAGCGCTGGAGCACCTCCGGCGTCTCTGCCATGAGCACGAGGTCATCTGCATACAAGAGTAACCGTAGGAGCCGCCTGTTTGCTCCTGTCCCTAGGGGGACCCCGACCTCTGGCCTCTGTGCGTCAAGCTCCCCTTCTAGTGAGTCGATAAACAGCCCAAACAAAAGCGGCGACATTGGGTCGCCCTGCATGACCCCCTGGCGTGTGGTGAAGCCTGGTCCCACCGTGCCGTCTATGCGCACGCACATGCCAGCCCCATCGTACAGTGATGTCAGGGCTGCTTAAAACGCCCCCCCCACCCCCAGGCTCTTAAGGCACTCCCACATGAGCTGCCGATGCACGCAGTCGTATGCCTTTCTAAAGTCGATGAAGGCAGTATACAGCGGGTTTCGCTCATGGCTGCGCCTCTCAATCATGTGCTGTAGGATGAAGGCATTGTCAGGGGTCCCCCGCCCCTTCCGGAACCCTGCCTGCCCGGCGGCTCTATGGCCGCCCTTCTCAGCAAAGTCGTCTAGTCTGCGGAGTAGCACCAGACTATAGAGCTTAGCAAGCGCCCCACCCACCGTGATGCCCCTATAGTTGTCCCGCTCGTCCAGATTGCCTTTCTTCGCCACCGGCGTGACTGCCCCCATGTGCCATGCTTTGGGATACCCCTCGCGGAAGACCCAATTGAGTAGATGTGTGATCGGTTCAAGCAGCGCGTGTTGCGGCTCGCTCCCCTCCACATCTCCCCCACCCCCTGTGTCCCCCTCCCCAGTCCATGCCCTTTGATAAAATTCTACCGGTACGCCGTCCAGGCCCGGCGCTTTGCCCGCCGCCATGCCCAGGAGGGCTGTGCTCACCTCGTCCTCGGTGATCCAAGCGTTGAGTACTCGTGCCCGCTGCTTATTTCCTTCGGACGCATCCGAAAACGGGTTCCCTCCCTCCTGCAGCTCCCCATGGGCATGCTCGCCCCCAACCAGGCCCTCAAAGTAGGTCGTCCACCCCTCTACATCCCTTAGCCCCCCTCCCTGGCTCCCTGGTTTAACCTTGCGCCAGAATTTCCTGGGGGCGCCATGCATGTGTTTGAGCATAGCGTCGTACTCCTGGGCCTCCCATGCCCGGCGCACGCGTCGCGTGGTCTGCCTATACGCCCTGAACGCTGCTGAGGCCAGCGTCGACTGCGCCCCGTGCGCCCTCTCGGCCTCTCGATACGCCTGCCGTGCCTCCTTGCACTCCTGGGCATACCATGTGTTGTGTGGTCGCACTGATGCGCCCCCCCCCTGGTTTTACCAGCACCGCCCCAGCCGCCCCTGACGCGTGCAGCGCCCGCGCTGCCCGCTCAACCGCCCCTTCTAGGAGCGCCTTCTCCTCATCTACCGTGGGGGCCTCCCGCGCCCCCTTGATCTCTGCCGCCACCCCCTGCAGCTCCCGTGCGTAGGCACGCTCCCCCCCCTCAGGCCACCTAAAGCTAGTTGGCGTGGTGCATGGCATGGTAGGGTGTGGCGTGGCGACCGCCTCACCGGCCGCCTCGCCCATGGTCAGCACAACTGGGCAGTGGTCAAAGGACCCCTTCCAGCCTGGCAGGTTGGGGATCGTATGCACCCTGAGCGTGGCCCCCTCCCGCGGGGCCCCCGTCTCGCTAAACATGAGTGCCGGCGATGCAACGTGGTAGTCAACAACGCTGTGCGCATTCCTGCCTGTTACATGGAATGTGTGTGCTTCTCCCTCATCCTCTGGCAAGCGCCCGTTCAGAATCACCATCCCGGTGTCTCGGCACAGTCTAATCATGTCCCTCCCGTGCGCGTTCTGCGGCCCGTGGTCGGCAGACGTCCGCTGTCCTACCCGCCCAGCCCGTGTGATGTCCCAAGCGGTCAGCGCGAGGGCGGGGTCACCCCCCTCGGCGTCGTGCCCCCTCCTGTCGTCCGCTTGGCCGGTGCGGGCGTTGAGGTCCCCCAACACTAGCACCTCCCCCAGCTCCCTGTACTTGGCTATCCCTTGGGCGAGAGCCAGCATGTGGGCTTCCGCCGACAGGCTCCCGCCCTCCCGCTTCAGGTACGTGGAGGTGGGGGGGGGGTGGTAGACAGCGCACGCGTACACGTCCCTCCCCCCCTTGAGCCTAATCCTGAACCAAAGCATCCCCAGCGCTGGGGTGTCTTCCACCACCTTGACGTGGCTCGCGATCGTGGAGCGCACATGAAGCGCCACCCCCCGTGTTTAGCGGTGTATGGGCGTCCGCTGCATGCTAGGCACTTGAACCCCCTAATAGCCCCGGGGGCCTCGCCGGTATTCCCAGTTTCAGTGAATGCGATGATGTCCGTTGTGGCCCAGAGCCAGTTACTGACGTCGGCGCTCTGGTCTATGTGATAGTGTTGCCCTTTAACGTTCCACGTCATTACGCGTAACCCGATGCCGGGGCGTGGTCCGGCCGGCTGGGCCCGGCCCCGCCGTGCCCGGCCATCCCGGTGTGCTCCGCGTCGTGCATGGGGCCCATTGCCGCCACCGGGGGCGCCCCCAGCGCCCCCAGTGTCCCTGCCCCCCCCCTCGCCGACCCCATGCCCTGCTGCTGTTCCATTCCAGCATGCTGCTGCCCTACGCCAATGGGGTCCCATGCCGGCGGCCCAGTCATCACCTGATGCGGCGGCCCCGCCGCCAGTGGTGTCCCCCCCCGCCCGTCCCCGCATTCTGGCCCCCCCCAGCCTGCTGGTGCTGCCACATGCCCATGTGTTGCGGCCCCCATGTTTGTGCCCCCGCCTGCTGATGTTGCTGCTGCAGCTGCTGCTGCATACCCATTGCCATCTGGTGCTGCGTCTGCTGCTGCGCCTGCCCCATGCCCTCATGTGCCAGTGCTTGTGCCTGTGCCAGTGCCTGTGCCTTCTGTGCATGCGCCTGTGCCCGTGCCTGTGCCTGTGCCTGTGCCTGTGCCTGTGCCTGTGCCTGTGCCTGTGCCGCCTGTGCCTGTGCCGCCTGTGCCTGTGCTTGCGCGCCATTGCCCATGTGCTGCTGCCTTGCGTTTGTGTGCTGCGGCACGCGCAATGCCTGCAGCCCTGCAGCCTGTTTCTGCTGCCCCATGCCCATCTGTTGCCCCGTGCCCGTTAGCTGTTGCAGCTGCTGCTGCAGATGGTGTATCTGAAGCTGCAGTGCTGCCGTCCCTGCCCCCTCTTGCATTGCCCCTGGCTGCCCCATGCCCGGACCCATGCCCCAGGGATGCCCCCCACCTGCGGTCTGTGCCGTTGGTATTGGTGCCTGCCCCCCCTGGAACCCTGCTCCTAGCGGCGGCTGCCACATGCCCGACCCCGGCGGCTGCCACATGCCCGCCCCCGTGCCCCCAATCTGCCCCCCCGATGCCTGCTTCGCCCCGGGTGGTGGTGGTGTTAGTGCATGCCCCCCCTGGTACCCCGTTCTTGCCTGCTGCGCCACCCTCAGCAGCTGCAACCTGCCCGGATCCGTGACCACCGCCTGGCCCCCCCTGCCTGCTGCGCCCCTGTTGGTGGCAGTGTCAGTGCCTGTCCCCCGTGGTGCCCCGGCCCGGCCGGCCGCGTCAGCGCCGCTCCCGGCAGCTGCCCCATGTCCGGCCCCGTGTCCACTGGCTGTCCCCCCCCGGCATGCTGCGCCCCTGGTGGTGGTGGTGGTGGGTATTCTTCCCCCGCCCTGCTGCGCCGGCTCCCGCGGCGGCAGCACCCCGCCCGCGAGCACCTGCTTGTCATCAACCCACAGGCAACCCCTGGCAGAGCGCACCTTCCTCCCCTCCTGCATCGCCTGCGCGAACAGCGCCTTCAGCGGCAGCCACGCCTGCTGCTGCGCAGGCGTCCGCTCCACGCTGATGCTGACCCCCGCCGCGGACACCGCCGCGAGGCGGCTGTGCACCCAGCGCGCCAGCAGGGGGCTCGCCACCACAAACGCCGCCTTGGTGCCCTCCTGGCTGCTGGTCTCCCCTCCCTTCGGCCGCAGCACCCACGCGTCCTCAAACACCAGCGGCCCCGCGGCAGGTGGTGGCTTCCCCAGCAGCTCCGGCCGGATGAGCCACGTGTGCAGCTTGTCCGCGAGCTCGAGTGGTCTGTCGGTCACCCGTTGAGGGATGATGACCTTGAACATGCGGTTGCAGCGAGTCTCTCGCCGCTCTGCGATGATGGCGGCTCGCACGTTCCCAGTTGGGCCCATGCCGGCCGCCTGCCTGATCTCGTCCCGCAGAGCAGCCGTGTCCCTCTGCTGGGCTGCGGCGTGTGCACCGAGCTCGTCCTTGCTTGCCCTGCTGGCCAGGTCGCGGCTGTACTGCACCTGCCGCGCCTTGGTGTCCTCTCGCACGAGGGCCTCGTGGCCCGCCGTGCGCTCCTCCATGGCCGTGAGTCCTAGCCCCAGCCTGATCACCTCTGCATTCATGCGCCCGTACCCGCTGCCGAGCCCGCCAAGCGCCGTCTCGAGCCCAGACAGGCGTGTCTCCGTGGCTGCATGGTTGCGCCTGGCGTCCGCCCGCATGGCATCCGCTTGGCGCATGGCCACCTCGTGCATGGCCGCATGCTGCCGTGCAAGGGCACTCATGCCCTCCCCGCCTTGCATGCCCTTGTCATAGCCGCTGGGTGGCGCGAGCGGCTCGTCCTGATACAGGACCAGAGCGAGTGAGGGGGTGATGCCGGCAGCCCCTGTCGCTGCCCCCTCTCCATCCGCGTCCCCCTCCTCGCCGATGCCTGACGCCGCCGCCGGCCCCGCTGGCGCGATCCCGGCACTGGACGTGCCGGGGGCTGCGCGCTGGGGGGTCGCGGCGCTCCCCGTGGGGTGGGGGAGCGCCGTGATGGCGGCCCTCGTCGCTGTGTCCTCCGCCCTCGCTGCCTCTCCGCTGCCCGTTCGCTGCCCACCCGCTGTCCGCTCGTCGCCCGCTGTGCTAGTGGACCCGAGGGCTGTGATCATCGCGGTGTTCGATCTTAAAGTCCTGCCGCCCCGCGCCCCCGGCGGCGAGTGCGTCCTTCCCGTGATTAAGGAGACGTCGCCTATGTTTGCCATGCTCTGTGACTTCAGTACAGTTACATGGCATTCCAGCTAAGACAACACTAGTCCTAGTGCGTACACTTTCCCGGCAATAGAGAGAAGGCTTATACCGCGGTAGTTACCAGGGGAGTCACGCGGACCCTTCCCCTTATATAACGGTGTGATAATAGCAGTTTTCCATTCCCTCGGGGCTCTCCCCGACCGCCATACGGCGATGATGACCCGGTGGAGCCATGCGATGGCAGGTGGGCACCGCAACAGCATGGCGTCCAGCTGGTCACCGCCGGAGCGGCGGCCGAGCGCAACGCTCGCACACACGCCTCCGTCTCAGCCAGGTCAGGGGGGCGCCCGTGCGCTTCGTCCACCTCTGTGGCGCGTGTGAGCTCAAACGCCGCTACATCTTTCTCCAGCTGGTTCAGGGTCTCGTCGCTGAGCTTGGTCTCCCCGCCATATATTTTTTTGATGATGTTTGTTTACAATCCACTTCTGGCGGTCACACGTACGGTTCCAAAGCTCCAGTGGGACTTAGAGAAGCAAGGCTCAAGGCCCACAAAAGGTCAAGCTACAAGTAGCCCGCGGTAACGCCATCCACACTTGGTGGCGGGCGCCAAGCAAGCAGCACCACTGTGCAGGCTGCACACCCAGCCCCTCAAATGGCCAGAGGGCGGACCCAAGGTATAAAACCATGAAGGGACCAAAAAGCCCTCCCCCAGACCACCGGAAGCGGGGCTAGTAGCACACCCGCCGCAGCACTCTACTCAGCGACCACACCGCACCCGCCACCGCACGCGTGTGGCGCCACCTCCCTTCAAAAACACCCCCAGAGGGAATGCCATCTAGCAAGCAGGTGCAGCCACCCGCGCGCCGTCAACCACGAGGCGCGCGCGGTGGAACTGCACCCGCTTCCCCGCAGACTTGGCGGCGAGGAACGCGGGCCACAGCGCCTGGTGCCGCGCCTCCTCACGGTCACTGAGGACATCGAAGACCGCAACCGACGGGCCCAAGCCGCACAGGCAGCAGCGGTTGCGCACGACGGCGTCGGCCACGGCGTCAGACTCCACGGCGAAGAGCACACGCAGCATGTCGCCCCGGCGCGGCTCGACACCGATGCCCCCGACGGCATGCTTGGCGTTGAGGAACGACGCGGACACGACGCCACCACCAACCGGCGAATACACCGAGCCACGGATTTGGTGCAAGTAGCGCACGAGACCCGAAGCCAGGCAGACAGGCAGGCTGACGCCGCTCTTGACGGCCGCAGTGACCTGCTCCGCCGCCTCCTCCTCCCCAGGGTAGCAACCTACCATCCCTGGGTAGCCATCGCACGCGACGAGGTCGTTTGCGGCTGCCACCGGGATGGACAACACGAAACTGCGGCGCAGCAACGCGTCGCCCACACGCGCGGGCAGCCCCCCCCCGGCGGGAGGGGCCGCGCGCAGATGCGGCACGCGCGGCGCCCGCCGCCGCAGGCCGCCCCGTCGTCGGCTCCCCCCCCCCCGACGCCACCGGGGCGGCAGCAGCAGCTGGCCGGGCAGGCTGAGCAGCCTTGGCAGCAGGCGCAGCGCGGGGCGCCGCACTGTGGGCCGCATGGCCAACCCGCGCGCGGGCGGGCTCTGCATGCGGCATCTGCATGGGCGCCCCAGGGACGCAGCTCACCAGGAGGCTCACCATATAGCTTGTCGAATGACTCTGTCATGGCCTTCAGCACCCCGTCTGGACCGCTGTGCAGCGCGCCCGAGACGTCCCGCATGGCAGGTGGGATCTGATGGCTGCGGCTGCGGCCCGCTAGCCTGTCGCACGCGCGCGCAAACTGGCGCAGATTCTTCTTGCGTAGCATGTCTTTCGCCTCCGCCACCTGCTGGCCGATCCACCTCTCCCTGTCTCTCTGCACAGCTGCGTCGGCCGCGCGGTTGCGCTCTTGTTTGGCAGCAGCAGACTTGCTCCTGAGCCATGCCGTGTGCGCGCGCTGCCGGGCGCCCATGAGCCGGAGGGTGCGCTGTGACAGAGTGAACTGCCAGCCGCGCCGCCGGCGGCTGCCGCGTGGAGCGAGGTGGTTGGTGGCCACCTCGCGAATGGCAGCAGCCATCGCGTCGTACTCCGCCTGGGCATCAGCGCCCTCGGGCGGCACGGCCTCCAGCAGCCCAAAGCGATCAGACAGCTGGAGGTTGAACTCACGACGGACAGCCGGGCGCCGCAGTTGTGAAGAGTCCATGCGCGCCGCTGAGAGCCGCCTGCATGGCGGGAGGCTCGCATGCGGAGGCGCATGGACAGTACCACCATGCAGTGATCGCTGTCCCAGGTTGGGCTCCTACGCACCCTACAGTCTGTCACCGCATGCATGCGGCGGCGCGCGACCAGGATGTAGTCCTTGACGCTGTGCAGGCGGCGCACAGAGCATGCATGCCGTCTGCTCTGTGCAACAGCCATGGGGCTGATGTGGGTGTACTGGTGCTCAGGCCTGTGGGGGTAGAGAGTGTTGGCAGCGCGCAGGCTGCAAGCAGTGGCAGTGTCAAGGAGCAGGCGACCGTTCCTGCTGGCCACCGCTGGCTCCGTGAGGGGCAGGTGCTTGCCAACGCATTCGTGGTCGGACACCGAATCCCTCCCCACTGCTGCATTGAAATCACCTGCCACGATGAGCAGATCGCGCTTGTCGTTGGCCTTGTCCGCGAGCGCCGCTACTCGAAGGTAGAAGTCGCCAGCCTCCTCGTCGCTCGCTGCCTCCGTTGGACTGTAGGCGCTGACGATGGTGATCATCTGCCCACGGTCCGCTGCAAAGCGGGCCTGGATGAGGCGGTCGGACACCGCCTCCCAGGAGACGAGTGCCGATGCCCATGCAGGGGACAACAGCAAGCCCACCCCACGCTGCCGGTGCTCCCCACCCGACCATAGCAGCGTCCACGACGTGTCGCCCGTAGCCACTTGCGCCTCCCCGGAGCCGGTCCTGCGCAGCTCCTGAAGCGCTGCAACACCGACGCTAAGCTTGGCGCAATCTTGCACCAGACTCGCCAGTTTGACCAGTCCCTCGTCCTCTGCAGGACATGTCCGCACGTTGAACGTAGCCACTCTGGTGTTCTGATTGACGACTTGGACGCGTCGCCAGGCGTGCCCCGCTACACGCGGGGACTGGGCAGGAAAAGGCTGCATGCATGGGGTGCCTTGTTTCCCCTTTGCTCGCATCCGCGGCCAGCCAGCTCAAGTCCGAGAGGCGTCCTTGGCCGTCTGTGATGCCGGGCCGGTATGCCCTCCTTGAGTTGGCTCTACGCTACAGGGTCATCGGACTCGCGTCGTCGACACCTGGATCGCAGCGCGCCCGGGGGGTTGCCACCCCCCCGAGCGCACTAGTAGAACGCGACAGACTGCAGCGGCAGAGAAAGGCAAGATGACCTGGCGGACACCGAACTTCCAACCGCCACAGCCTCGACCACCTCCCACCGGCGGCGTATCGCGCAACGCTCCTGGGCCGCGCAGCATCGCCTGTCTGCACTTGGCAGCACACTCACGCAAGCATGATGAAGGCCCGCTTCATGCCGACCGGTGTCATGCACTGACCCATGCACGTGCCAGCCAAGCATGCCACCCAAGCACACGCACACACACTTGCAAGTGTGCACTTGCTGATGGGCTGTGCTCGCCCCAAGGACCTCATCCTACTGCCTGTGTCCTGGGCAAGTACACACACGCATCAGTGGGATGAGCTGCCTCTCCACTGGGGGCTGCGCCCCACACCCCCGCCACGCGCAGCCCAAGATCAGCGGCCGGAACACGCATGCCCGATGCCTGATGGGCAGCCTTGTTGCCTGGCCCTGCACCAATCTCCACCAAGGCAAGCACACACATGCATCAAGGGGTTGGGCTGCCGCTCTACCGGGGGCTGCGCCCCGGACCCCCGCCACGCGCTGCCCGAGATCTTGCAGCGGCAACACGCACGCCCGCTGATGGGCAGCCTTGCTGCCTGGGCCCACACCAAGCTCCACCTACTGCCTGTCTCCCCAGGCAAGCCCCCACTGGGAGCGGGTCACCCCTTATTGAATCCCAGCTCTGCCGCGCCTTCGCTTGCCTTCGCCACTGACACTGAGCCTTCGCCACTGACACTGAGCGGCGGCTGGCTATTCGGCCGCTGCTGCTGCTGCGGCGGCGGCGGCGGTGGCGAGGGGTTATTTGAGAGGGAGAGAGAGAGAGGAGAAGAAGAGCGAGAGATGGGCGGAACGACGACACCACCCGCCTGTGTGCCGCCGCCGACTGCATGGGCGAGCGAGGAACGGGCGACCAGCGTGCACCCGGTCCCCACGGCAGCCCTGCGCTGCGGCTATGGGTAAGATGACCACGTTCGTACACACTGTGGCACAAGTGGCTGTGTGTACCACCCCACAGATGCAGCCACTCTGGAAGAGGGCCTGCAGACTAACGCACAAGTGCGGCGTGCTTGCTGTGTATTAGTTAAATAAAACTTTGTATGAATCGTAGTACAACTGCCGACGAGTACTTGCTGCCAAGACAAGAGAAGCAAAAACATTGGTCCGAAATCCTTACTTTGCCTCCTGTTATTTTTTCCACACATGTCGAAAACACGTGTAGCAGTGCTGGGTCTGCTACACATCACTACTACCACACTGCGTTCTTGCCATTGCCTGCGCGAGGGAAGGGAGGCGCGCTCTGATGTCGCGGGCCGGTTCGTTTTGACAACACAACCGCCAGGGTTTTTCCTCCCAGTCTCTCCACGATGGATCTCATCGACCTGATAGGTGAGTTTCGGCTGCTGGTGTGTGAGCATGCGACGCGGGCGCCATTTGAGCCCCTGGCTTGCGCTGTGTGCATGTATGCAGAGATACCCAGTTTCCAGCGTCGCCAGGCCAGCGCCAGGCGCAATGTGGCGCTCGCCACCGGGCTGCTGGCCACCGCTGTGCTGGTGGAGAGGTACACGGGAGGCATGTCGCGAGCTGCCAAGTCGATGAGAAGGTGTGTGTTGTTGTGCTGGCAAGGTGGCACGCCATGCTCGCGCATGCGTGCATGGGGAGGTTGCAACACTGCCACGCGTGCGCGCCATGTACCCACACATCCCCCTGCCCCACCACCACCGCACACCACCCCGGGCCGCCTCCCACCCCCACAGGAGGGCACACCTCGTGCTTAATAACGCACCCGGGCCCTGGGGCGCTCACTCGTGTGCAGTGATGAACGTGCGTCACACACACACACACACACACACACCTGGGGGCTGTGCTGCGGTTTGGATGTGCCTGCTGGCTGAAGTTTTGGGAATCGTACTTTTGCCTAGATTTTAGGCGCCCTTGTTGTGTTATGCTTTCGACGACACACAATACGTACTCACACACAGACACACACACGCACACACACACACACACACACACGCACATGCACACACACACGCATACACACACACTCTCGCAGGGGCCTCACCGCCTTCATCGCGGCATGGTGCACGCGCGCGCACACACACACACACACACACGTGCAGGGGCCTCACCGCCTTCATCGCAGCATGGCTGGAGGACAGGGGTGGCGTGAAGCTGTTCACACTCGATGGTGCGTGGTGTGTGCATGCGTATGCATATGTGTGTGTGTGTGTGCGTGTGCGTGTGCGTGTGCGTTTGTGTCATGTGTGCGTGCGCGGACGTTTGCGTGGTCGACGGTACAAGCAACATACTCACACGCACACATACACACACACACACACATACAGATGAAAACACCAGCGCGACACGCGACTCTGCGCTCGACCTGTCGAGCATGCAGCGCAGGTGTGTGTGTGTGTGTGCGCGTGCGTGTGTTTGCATGTGTGTGCACATACCGTTTTTTTTGTGTGTGTGTGTGTGTGTGTGTGTGTGTGTGTATGCGTGCGTGCGCATTCGTGTGTTTGCGTGTGTGTGCGTGCACATGAGTGTGTGTGTGTGTGTGTGTGTGTGTGCAGGGGGGGGGGCGGTTGCGGTGCCAGTGTGGCGCTGACACACACACACACACACACACGCACACGCACACACACACACACACACGCAGGCGCAGCATGCAGCCGGGCCATAGGCAGGTGACGAGCGCTGCCCCCCCCACACACACACACTCACACGCCCCCCCTTCCCCCACGCCCCCCCGACACACACACGTGCGCGCAGGCGCAGCATGCAGCCGGGCGAGAGGCAGGTAGCGAGCGCTGCCCCCCCCCCCCACACACGCCCCCCCTCCCCCCCCCCCCGACCACACACGTGCGCGCGCAGGCAGCATGCAGCCGGGCGAGAGGCAGGCAGCGAAGCGCTGCCCCCCCCCCCTCACACACGCCCCCCGACACACACACGTGCACGCAGGCGCAGCATGCAGCCAGGCGAGAGGCAGGCAGCGAGCGCTGCCCCCCCCCCCACACACTCACACACACCCCCCCTTCCCCCCCGCCCCCCAGACACACACACGTGCGCGCAGGCGCAGCATGCAGCCGGGCGAGAGGCAGGCAGCGAGCGCTGCCCCCCCCCCCCCACTCACACACGCCCCCCTACCCCCCCCCCCGGGCACACACACGTGCGCGCAGGCGCAGCATGCAGCCGGGCGATAGGCAGGCGACGAGCGCAGGCACGAGTGTGGGCGCGCGAGACTCCGGTGAGTTGCAGGCCAGTGATTTTGTTTTCAGGTTTTTTAGTTGTTTTCTGGGAGCCGGCGAGCGCACCAATATCCCGTTGACCGCCTTGACCGCTGCCTTGGCGTTGGCCGTTGACCATCAAATATAGGTAATTTTCAAGCTCGTGACGAGAGCTATATGATAGGATCGTCAGACCATCAAGCAACTTGGTTGGGTGAGCTCTATCTGATGGGATCGCCAATAGCCAAATGGCTTCCAATGGCTCCCAGGAGCCCAAAACAAAATCACTGTTGCAGGCTCGCACACACACATTTGCATACCATAGTACCGCTTTGCCTTGCCGCCACTTTTATAATAGGGGGTGATTGTTTATAATATGATTGCCTTGCCACGGGATGATTTATTTTTATTTTTATTGTTCTCCGTTTTGACTGCGTTTTGACGTCACTTTTGTCATTTTTTACTTTTAGCAATTGACCTTGTCGGCACGTCCTCCTCGGAATTGTTGAATCGGAAAGGCAAAGCGGTACTGCGGTAGGCTGTGAATGGCAGTGTTATAGTGGCGACGGAGTGTGTGCCGGCAAGAGCAGCTGTTATCTGCATCCTCGGGGTGCAAACGTAGTACCGCTTTGCCTCGCATATTAAATAATTTCGAGGACGTGCCAGAAAGGTCGATCAAAAAAAATGCCGAAAAAGTCAAGAAAAATGACGAAAGTGACGTCAAAACCGGCAAAACATCCCGCGGCAAGGCACCAAAATTCTTAACAATTACCCCCTTGATAAAAGTGGCGGCAAGGCAACGCGGTACTACAATACACACACAAGAGGACAGCCAGTACACACACACACACACACACGACCAAAGACGCATGCCCCTCCCACACACACACGCACACAGACATCCCTTCAGGCACGCCGGTCGTGTGTTCGACTGTTGTTGAGAAGGACAACCTGTACACACACACACACGGTCACACACACACACACGTGCACACACACACACACTGACCCCCCCCCCCACACACGCACACAATGACCCCCTCCACACACACACGCACACACTGCACTCACACACACACGCACACAGACATCTCTTCAGGCACGCCGGCCGTGTGTGCGACTGTTGTCGAAGAGGACAGCTAGTACACACTCACACACACATGCTCACACACACACACGAACAAACACACTGCCCCCCCCCCCACACGCGCACAGACATCCCTTCAGGCACTCCGGTCGTGTGCGAGACTGTTGTTGAAGAGGACAGCCCGTACGATACAGGTGTGTGTGTGTGTGTGTGTGCACGTGTGTGTGTCTATGTGTGTGTGTGTGTGGGGGGGTGCGTGGCGTCGGGATGCATGTGTGTGGAGGACAGCCAGTACGATGCAAGTGTGTGTGTGTGTGTGGTGTGGTTGGGTTTGTGTGTGTGTGTGTGTGTGCTGCTGCTGGTGTGTGGGTGTGGATGACAGCCAGTATGATGCAGGTGTGTGCTTGTGTGTGTGTGTGTGTTTGTGTGTGCGTTTGTGTGCTCGTGTGTGTGTGTGTGTGGGAGGGGTGGCATGCGTGTGTGTGGAGGGGCGTGCACATCTCGGGGGCGCCAGCGACAGCGGTCACACACACACACACACACACACACACTATCTCTCCCTCACACACACACACACACACACACGCCATTAACGGCGTCTGGCGGACTGTACAACCGACCACAC
>VFSX01000053.1:25000-57500 GCA_016618255.1 Chlamydomonas sp. UWO 241
CACACACACACACACACACGCAGGCAGCACGGCAGCACACGTCCCTTCGCTAGGCGAGCCCATTGGCGGCGTCGGGGGCAGCTGACACATACACACACACACACACACACACACAGACACAGACACCCAGACAGCACGGCAGCGCACACCCCTTCGCTAGGCGACCCATTGGCGGCGTCGGGGACAGCTGACACACACACACACACACACACACAAACACACAGGCAGCACGGCAGCACACACCCCTGCGACAGGCGAGCCCATTGGCGGCGTCGGGGCAGCTGACACACACTCACACACACACACACACACACAAACACACAGGCAGCACGGCAGCGCACACCCCTGCGACAGGCGAGCCCATTGGCGGCGTCGGGGCAGCTGACACACACACACACACACACACAAACACACAGGCAGCACGGCAGCACACACCCCTGCGACAGGCGAGCCCATTGGCGGTGTCGGGGGCAGCTGACACACACACACACACACAAACACGCAGGCAGCACGGCAGCACACACCCCTGCGACAGGCGAGCCCATTGGCAGCGTCGGGGGCAGCTGACACACACACACACACACACACACAAACACAGGCAGCACGGCAGCACACACCCCTGCGACAGGCGAGCCCATTGGCGGCGTCGGGGGCAGCGGTCACGACGGCTCCGAGGCGGCGCAGCAGCTTAACTCTGCCGACACGCCAACGTTCTTTCAGTCAACAAAGTTCTTCGCGGTTCGTGTGGCCTCCCCCTCTGCTGGCTCTTTGCTTCTCCAGGGTTCAGGGTCGGGTGTAAGAAAAAAAAAAGGGTTTGAAAACGTGTAGTCAAAAGGGGTTATCCATCTTCGCTGGACCCCCCCCCTTATGTACCCTTTTTATACAAGGTTTGGACCACACTTTCCTCCCACACATCTAACTTTCAGTTTTGGACCACACCTTCCCTTCCACACATGTGCAGGTGCTCTGGGTGTGCTACTGGGTGTGCAGGTGCGCTGGACACCCCCCCTTATGTACCGATTTTTTTTATAAAAGGTTTGGACCACACTTTCCCTTCCACACATGTGCAGGTGCTCGACGTGGAGGAGGCAAACGCGCTGTTCCAGGCGACAACGCGGCTGCAGCTGGGGCCGCACGAGGTGTGTGCGTGCGTGCGTGTGTGTACGTGCGTGTGTGCACGCGCACGCGTTTTGTGTGTGTGTGTGTGTGTACTCCTTTGTGTATATGTGTGTGTGTGTGTGTGTGTGTGTCACACTCTCTCTATCTCTTTCTGCTCAGGTCCGTGCATCAGTGGTCCCTGGGAAGGATTTTAGTAATAAGTTGTTTGCCGGCTCCAGCAACTTTGACCGCTCATACTAGGCACAATGCACAGCGGGTATTCATGCAACGCATACCGTTGGGCTGCTCACGGCAAGAGCTTTCCAACGCACTGCTCCATGCCCTCTCCCACCAAGTGTGTGGTGGTTTTCTGGGAAATGGGAAATCCGGCTCGGAGCGGTATACGGCTCGCAGGGGAATCACTGCCGTGCATGCGACCCCTCAACCCCATCATGCATCTTTATCTCCCCCACCCCACCACCACCATGCCCCATCACGCGCCGTCAATGACAAAGCATGCCCCCCTTTCTCTCTTTTACTCTGCCTCTTCTCAAGTGCTCTTCCGCACGGGCGTGTCCTCTTGACTCACAACCCTTATGCTTCAGCACGCGCCCTCCCCTTTCGATGACAACCAACCCTCTCTTTCCCTCTCATCTCATCTCAGGTCCTGTTTCGCGCGGGCAAGCCCTCTTGACTCCGGCATCTTCATCGTCGCCAGTGCCCCCTGTCCCTTCCCCCCCCTGCCGCACACACACTCCGTGCTTCATCACCCACGTGCATTGCCAAACATTCATCTCTCTCTCTCCCTCTCATCTCATCCCAGGTCCTGTTCCGCACCGGCGAGCCCTCTCGACTCCGGCATCTCCCCCCTTCTTCCCCCACCGTGCTCCATCTTTCTCTCTTTTTTGTACTCTCTCACTCTTCTCTCCTCTCAGGTCCTGTTTTGCGCGGGCGACCCCTCTGACTCGGGCATCTCCACACCCCTCCCCCCACCACTGAGCTCCATCACGCGCCTTCAATGACAAAGCATGCCCTCCTCTCTCTCTTTTACTCTGTCTCGTCTCAAGTGCTCTCCCGCGTGGGCGTGTCCTCTGACTCGGCATCTTCACCCCACTCCCCTCGTGGGGGGGCTTCAGCACGCGCCCTCCCCTTGCAACGACCACCAATCCTCTCTCTCCGTGTTCTCTCCTCTCAGGTCCTGTTCTGCGCGGGCGACCCCCTTTACTCCGGCATTTTTACCTCCCTCCCCCACCACGCACACCCTGCTTAATCATGCGCCTTCAAGACAGATATTCCTCTCTCTCACTCTCTCACTCTCTCACTATCTCACTCTCTCACTCTCTCACCCTCTCTCTCTCCCTCCTTCTCAGGTCCCCTTCCGCGCGGGCGACCCCTCTGACTCCGGCATCTTCACCCCACCCTCCACCCCCCCACCCCGTGGGATGGCTTCAACACGCGCCCTCTCCTTGCAACGATCACCGATCCTCTCTCTCCGTGTTCTCGCATCCCAGGTCCTGTTTCGCGCTGGCGACCCCTCTGACTCCGGCATCTTCATCGTCGTCAGCGGCAGCCTCGGCGTTTTCCGTGAGGAGGGGCCGGAGGCGACGCCGGTGCTGTTCAACACGCTGCGGTGAGTGTCTTATATATCTGGTAAGAGGGCAGCCGAAGATGAGCCAAGGCCAGCCCATTGATTTTGTTTTTATGAAGAGGGGCCCGAGGCGACGCCGGTGCTGTTCAACACCCTCCGGTGAGTGTCACTTTGGAGTGTCACTGTCGTGGGAGGGCAGCCAAGGGCATGTATCTCTGCATTCCTGGCTATTTGCGCCTGCAGGCCACACAAAAAAGGAGGGGCCGGAGGCGACGCCGGTTCTGTTCAACACGCTGCGATGGGGGCAGCCGGGGGGGGGGAGGGGGGTTAAGGGTTAAGTGTCACACTAGGCCTCAAGCTTTTGAGCTGGTGGATTTTACAGTCTGTGTGTGACACCAGTAAGCTTGTTGTTTGTTTCTGCGTTTCACAAAAGGAGAGGCCAGAGGCGACGCCGGTGCTGTTCAACACGCTGCGGTGCGTGTCACTGAAGTGAAGGAAGGGCAGCCGGGGGTTTTAAGGGTTAAGGGTCCGACTTGTCGTTGCTGCTTCTAGGTCCGACGAGGCCTCTAGATTCCAGCTAACTGTTTGTTTCTGCATTTCATAAAAGGAGGGGCCGGAGGCGACGCCCGTGCTGTTCAACGCTGAGGTCAGCGGCCTTCCTCTTCATATTTGTTACCACCACCACCGCCACCACCACCACCACCACCACCAACAACAACAACAACAGCAACAGCAACAGCAATAACAACAAGAGCAACAGCAGCAACACAGGCCTGCCCACGCCCCCCCACCCACCCACACCCACACCCACACACACACCACCACTACCATTACACACAGCTACGGCGAGAGCGTGGGCGACCTTGACGTTGTGGACGGCGCGCGCCGCAGCCTCACATGCATCTCGCTCGACGAGGGGTGCCTGCTGGTGCAGGTGCGGGTGTCGTTGGCGTGTGCATGCATGGTGTGCACGGACCCGTGATGCTGTGCGAACAGTGTGGCATGTGAGGGTATGTGGTGTGTGTACTAAAAAGGCACAGCCTCACATGCACTTTGCTCGACGAGGGGCGTCTGCTGGTGCAGGTGCACGTGGCGTTGGCGTGTGCATGCATGGTGTGCATGGACCCGTGATGCTGTGCGAACAATGGGCATGTGCGGGTGGTCGATTTTACAGTCCGTCGGACGCCTTTGATGGCGCATTAGACCTTAGGAAAGAGGCCGGCAGCTGTCAAAATTAGACCCCTAGCATGCCATCTGCCATCATGATTGCTGTGCACGCGGTGCGTATCTCAAAACAGGCGACAAGGAAGTCAGCCACTCGTGCCAGAACCTGGGGTTCTCCTGGCCTGGCCGAGGATTCATAAACTCCCGCATCCGCTCATCTAAATCGGCCTCCTCGGGGCGAGGGATGGAACGAAACAGGCTGTGGGCCTGCACCCGTGCCTCTTCATAGGCAGGGCACTCAAATACCATGTGTGCCTCATCCTCTAGCCCACCGCATAGGCAGCACGCCCGCTGGCTGCGTCGCTGCCTCTGTCCCGCCACGGCGTAGCGCCCCCGCTCTATCTGCAGCTCATGGAGCCCCATCCTGAACCTAGCTAGAGCCGTGATCCGGGCAGCACTGTTCAGCCCTGAGCTCAACAGGGCCGGCGGCTCGCTGTCGCTACCCGCCATCCACCGCATGTAGGTCAGCATCTTAAAGCCGCGCGACCACTCCTCAGGTACATCTCGCACGGTAGTGCCGCTCGGCAGCGCCGGATGTGCTTGTCGCGGCGGCCAGCCACGCCGCGGTCGCCACGTCCAGCAGGTTGGTGATGCGTACCGGTCCCTCCTGGTCCCACGCCAGGGTGTGCCCCACAGTTCCGAGGCACACCTGCAAGCGTGCCGCCCAGCACGCCCCCCTCGCTTCCGCCAGCCCCCAGCTCTCCCGCATTACATCTTTAAGCAGGTCACCGTCAGGCCGCCCCCACGCCTTATCCCAAAAGCGCGTCGCCTGGCGCAGCCAATCTGCCGCCAGTGGCCGCCACCGCGCCTCCCGCGCCAAAATCCCCCATTGCTGCGGACTCCTAGGGACGCACGGGTAAATTGCAGAAGCATTTCCTCCAGGGTGCGCCATCCGTCGCGTGCAGCCTTAGCGCCCCTCCCACTCCTGCCTCTCTCCCACCGTCCGCCCGCCCCGGCAAACACGCCCCCACCAGCATCCGCCATCATCGCAGGGCCCCCCACTTCACACCCGTAATTTAGCACAAGCCGTACTTGCGTGTCGAACAGGTGGGCCTTAATGCCAATATTATTTAGGCGTGTCATATAGCATCTACCATATAGCATACCATAGCATCTGCCATATAGCATCTACGAGTGAGCGCGTATCTGGTGCGCTGGCCCCTAGAGCGTCCGGTGCCCACGTCCCCCCCCACCGCCCGCCGGTGGTGAAAGAGCATGCCCAGATATATGGGAACTCATGTGTCATGGGTAGATCTGCTCCTGCAAACTTCAGCGTTACCCTCCCCCCTGCCGCCCCGACTGGGCAGAACTGGTCATTGAACACCACCCCTTCTGACTTCTTAACGTTTACTGTTAGTGCGCGCGTGCCGCAAAAGGCGTGCAGAGTATCTAGCATGCGTTGAAGCGCTTCGGGCGTCTCTGCCAGCAGCGTCAAGTCATCAGCGTACAGCAGCAGCCGTAGTAACCGCCCCGCCATCTCCACCCCATCACCCGGGAGCTCTGCGTCTAGTACTCCCTCCAATGCGTCAATTAAAAGCCCAAACAGCAGCGGTGACAGTGGGTCGCCTTGCATGACCCCCTTGTGTGAAGGAAACGCGGGTCCCACTTTCCCATCGATGCGCACACACATTGCGGACCCATCGTACATGGCAATCAGCGCCGCCATGAACTCCCCATGTACCCCCAGGCTCCTAAGGCACTCCCAAAGCAATGGGCGGTGCACGCAATCGTAAGCCTTCCTGAAGTCAATAAAGGCGGCGTACAGCGGTTTGCGCTGGAGGCCGCTCTTCTCAATAAGGTGTTGCAGGATGAAGGCATTATCTGGGGTCCCCCTCTTCTTCCGGAAGCCTGCCTGGCCCCGCGCCCGGTACCCCTCCCGTTCAGCTAAGGCGTCCAGCCTGTTCATAAGCACCAAGCTGTATAGCTTGGCGAGGGCATTCCCCACCGTGATCCCTCGGTAATCGTCCCGCACGTCTGGGCTGCCTTTCGGCTTTGGCACCGGCGTGGTTGCCCCCAAGTGCCATGCAGTCGGGTACCCCTCACGGAAGACTCGATTGAGCAGGTGTGTGATGGGGCCAGCGAGCAGGTGCTCCTCATCCACAGCACCCGTTGCATCGCCCCCCTCCGCCGCCCTAGCCCATGCAGTAACAGTAACAGTAACACGGGGTTTCCAGCTAAGCAGGCTACTCTTCTACTAGAGACACCCGCCGATACTCCAGCACACTTAAGTACTAGAGTACCGCCGGCTCCCGGCCGATAGACTACCGCTCCCGCCGGTTAGACTACCCCAAACAGCCGTCTCTGAGAGACATGTCTGGCAAGGAGCATATAGGAGAGGACCTTCCTCAGGGTCACAGTAGTGGCCTTGTGGCCAGTCAAGCCGGCAGAGCCGACTGGCGCTGACTGGAACGGTCCCCGCCTGGCAGTGCATGGCTGTCCAGCTCTCGTTTGCCTGGGGCTCAGCCGGCGCCCCATGCCTCATGCATGGCCAGGTCCCACCCTCCAGGGGTGCATGGACGACAGAGTTGTCATGGAGGCTGCCTGAAGACCTTCCAACGCCAGTCACCGGCAGACGAGCGCCCCCGAGGCTGAGCGCGGTGACGAACGCTGCGATTGGTGAAGCGGATTTACTGTGTTGCCTCGGCGGTCGCCACCGCTGAAGCCGTGATGGTAGCCCATGCCCTCTGATAGAACTCTATCGGCATGCCTGGTATGTGGTTTGTGTACTAAAAAGGCACAGCCTCGCATGCATTTCGCTCGACGAGGGGCGTCTGCTGGTGCAGGTGCACGTGGCATTGGCGTGTGCATGCATGGTGTGCATGGACCCGTGATGCTGTGCGAACAATGGGCATGTGGAGATATGTGGTGTGTGTACTAAAAAGGCACAGCCTCACATGTATCTCGCCCGACAAGGGGCGTCTGCTGGTGCTGGTGCGGTTACCTGCTGGCGCGCCGTTTGTTATGAGTGCGCGCACCTGCTTTGCGTGCAGCGTGTGAGTGCGCCTGCTTTGCGCACAGCGTGTGAGCTGGCTGCCCTCCACAGGAAGGGGCCGCGTGGACGGAGCGTTTCGAGTCATGCCGCATGGCTGCCGCACACGCGCGCAAGTGATTCCCCGCCTCTTCCACTAGTTTATGCATTTGCATCGGTCACCACTGCTGCTGCTGCTGCTGCTGCTGCTGCTGCTGCACCCAAACCCGTATCCATGATGATGATGGATGTTACATGGTGTAGAAGACGCGTGTCGGCACTACGGCATGCCCGACGCCATCTATAGATAGCCTCACACATCCATTATGCCATTACTCTGCATGCGTGTGCAGGTGTCGCGACCCCTGTTCCTCGAGTTTGTCCAGGAGCATCCGCGCGCGCTGCTGCTGTACCTCCAGCAGGGCCTCGCCCGCCTGTGGCGCGTCGCACACTTCACTCTGAACGACTTCCTGCAGCTGTCGCTGCACAAGGTGTGGGGGAAAGTGTGAGGGTGCAAGTGTGGGGTGCAGTACCTCCAGCAGGGCCTCGCCCGTCTGTGGCGCGTCGCCCACTTGACGCTGAACGACTTCCTGCAGCTGGCGCTGCACAAGGTGTGGGGGAAAGTGTGGGGAGGTGTGGGGCAAGTGTGGCGCGTCGCACCCCTCACGCTGAGCGACTTCCTGCAGCTGCACACCCCACGCTGAGCGCAGCTGCAGCTGCACACGTCTTGAAGGTGCGAGGGTGCACGTGTGGGGTGGTGCATCGCATACACACCGACACACTTCCGGCAGCTGTCGCCCCCCCCCCCCCTGCCCCGGTGCGCCCCATCCCCAGGAGCCCCCCCCCCCATCCCACCCCCGCCTCCTCCCCCTAAAACCCTTGAACCCTAAACCCTAAAACCCTACACCCTGAAACCCTGAATTTTGAACCCTGAGCCCTACACCCTAAAACCCCAACCCCACGCAGGCCCATCAGTCTCCCTCCCCCCGCCCGCCCCTCCCGACCGTCTCCGAGGGCACCTGCCCCTCCTCCTCCTCATCATCACACAATGTGGTATTGATATGCCAACGTGCTTGTGACCAGGCAACGGCTCACCCCATGCACACTCCCCCCCCCCTCCACCCCCCTCGCCCCTCCCCCCCACGCAGGCTCACCAGTCTCCCTCCCCGACCGCCCCCCCCCCCCCGACCGTCCCGAGAGCACCTGCCCCTCCTCCTCCTCCTCATTACACAATGTGCTATTTATGTGCCGGCGTGCTTGTGACCAGGAACAAGCTCACCCCATGCACACACACACCCTTCCCCCACCCCCCCCCCCCGCCGCCCCCCCCTCGCAGGCCCACCAGTCACCCTACCCCCGCCCGCCCCTCGCATCCGTGGCAGAGGGCACCTCCTCCTCCTCCTCCTCCAACAACCTCTCTGCGGCCAGCGTGCCAGCGGCGGCGCGCGCCATCCCGCCGCGCGACCCGCTGCTGCCGTCGCCGGTGCATGCGCCGCGGCGTAAGGAGGGGCTGCGGGGCGCGCAGGGGGGGCTCGCGGGCAACTCGCGCACGTCGATGCCGCCGCTGCTGCCGCCGTCACCGGGCTTCAAGGTTCGTTGGATTTACTTACTTATCCTGATTTAATTGAGAATGTAAATCAAAATCAATTCAGTGTGGAGAGCAGCAGCAGGGGGGGGGGGTTTATCACGGGGACCCCGAGTGCGTCAAAGAGGATGATTTTTTTACAGCCGTGTGTGACGCACCTACCGGCAGCGTATTCGACCTTGCTCGGCGTATAACGTCGTTGCTCGGTGTATGACGCCGATGCCGCTTCTGCTGCCGCTGTCACCGGGCTTCAAGGCGCGTTGATGATTTTTTTTATGTCATTCCGTTTTCAATTCGAATCTAAATCAAAGTCAATTCGGTGGAGATGAGTGTGTGTGTGCGGGGGGGGGGGGGTATCACAGGCAGGTCACTGTTGTTGTTGTCGACGGGGCCGCCGACGGGGCCGCTCGGCGTATGACGTCGATGCCGCTTCTGCTGCCGCTGTCACCGGGCTTCAAGGCGCGTTGGTGATTTTTTCATGTCATTCCGTTTTCAATTCGAATCTAAATCAAAGTCAATGAGGTGGAGGTGAGTGGGGTGGGCTGGGGTGTCATGGGGAACTCACTGTTGCAGACGGCGCCGCTGGCGCCGCTGGTGCCCGGCTTCGAGGTGCGTTGGATTTATTTGATTTGTTTGAACTTGATGCGAGTTTAAATCAAAACCAGTGGAAAGGAGGAACTATGCATGCTCTCACCCATGCGCCACCCCCTGCGCACGCAGGAGTTCTGCATGCCCGGCCCTGGTGCACGGCTCCCCCCACCCCCGCCACACCCCCGCGAACACACCACCGCACACATGACCTCTGCTGCCCACATGACCTCTGCTGCCCTCTCCACCACCTCCACCACCCCTGCACACACGGGTGCTCTGCCGTCTTGCATACTCTCACCCCCACCACCACCCCCATGCATAAGCAGGAGGCCCGCCCCCCTCCCCCCCCTCCCCCCCCCGGCGGCTCCCGTCTCCGCCCCCCTCCCCGAGCACACCACTGGACCACCGAAGTTATGCACAGGATCTCAACACCCCCCCCCCCCTGCGCACGTAGGAGTTTCTACATGCCGCCCCCGGTGCCCCGGCTCCCCCCACCCCCGCCACACACCCGCGAACACACCACCGCACACATGACCTCTGCTGCCCTCTCCACCACCACCGCCACCACCACCACCCCTTCAAACACGGGCGCTTTGCCTTTGCATCCCCTCACCCCCAACCCCACCCCATGCACCACACAGGACTTGCGCATGGCCTCACCCCCCCCCTGCCCCCCCTGCGCACGCAGGAGTTCTGCATGCCCGACCCCGGCGCCCCCGGCGGCTCCCCGTCCCCTCTTGCCGCCGCTGCCGCGGCCGCCGAGGAAGCCGCGCGGCTCTCGCGCTTTGGCGGAGGCGGCGGCAGCGCTGCCTCGACATCGCGCAGCGAACGGGGGGACACCGGACTCGGGTGCGTGCGTTGACATATGGATGGGTGCGCCTGCCGTGCTGTCTGTGCTCCACCATGCCCTCGCGCTTCCGCGGCGGCGGCGGCGGCGGCGAGGGCGCGACGTCGCGCAGCGACCGGGGGAACAACGGGCCCCGGTGCGTGTGTTTGTGTTTGTGTGGGTGCGCATGCCGTGCTGTGTGTGCTCTGCCATGTCCTCGCGCTTCCGCGGCGGCGGCGGCGGTGAGGGCGCGACGTCACGCAGCGACCGGGGGAACAACGGGCCCAGGTGCGTGTTTGCGCTGCGCCCCAGCTGCGCTCCTGCTGCATTGGTGTGCGAGCCCTGCCCAGCCCCTCAGGTCCCTCCTGCTTACTCTCCCACCGCGTGGTTCTGCTGTGCACGCATGTCTCGCACGCCAACTGTCCAACTTCCTTTGGGGCTCTTGGCATGACTCAGCGCTCATCCCACTCACCCACCACGCCCGTGTCTGCTTCTGCACGCTCACCCACACACCTACCCCCCCCACCCCCACTCCCCCACCCCCCGCACACAGCCGCCAGTCTCTCACGGCGACTGCTCAACTTCCGTGGGGGCTCGCCATGACTCAGCGCTCATCTCACTCACCCACCACGCCCGTGTCTGCTTCTGCACGCTCACCCACACACCTACCCCCCCCCCTCACCCCCCGCACGCAGCCGCCAGTCTTGCACGGCGACTGCTCAACTTCCGTGGGGGCTCCTGCATGCTTCAGCGTTCCTCCCACTCACCCGCCACGCCCGTGTCTGCTTCTGCACGCTCACCCACACACCTACCCCCCAACCCCCACCCACCCCCACCCCCCGCACGCAGCCGCCAGTCTCGAACGGCGACTGCTCAACTTCCGTGGGGGCTTGGCATGCCTCAGTGTTCCTTCCACTCACCCACCACGCCTGTGTCTGCTTCTGCACTCCCCTCACCCACCCACCTACCCCCCGCACACAGCCGCCAGTCTCGCACGGCGACTGTTCAACTTCCGTGGGGGCTCGGCATGCCGAGCTCATCCGCGATGGAGGGGATGGCGGCGAGGGCCGAGGGGCTGCGCGCGCAGCAGGTGTGGATGCAGATGTGTGTGTGTGTGTGTGTGTGACAATTTGGTGATGGAGGGGATGGCGGCGAGGTCGGAGGGGCTGCGCGCGCAGCAGGTGCGGATGCAGTTGCGTGTGTGTGTGTGTGTGTGTGTGTGCATCTGGTGATGCGGCGGCAAAGACAGCGGCCAAGGCTGCTATGTGCGGCCCGTTCTTTCAGCCCCAGCACCCTCTTAACTCTTTGACCGCCCGTACCGCTTTCTTTGAAACCCCTGCAATTGCCCCGAGCAGGCGGCCGCACACTGCACACAACCACGGGCTTACCACCACACGCGTGTGTGCATCAGTGATGTCCTGAGCGCCCCCGCAGCCCCCGCTGCGGGAGCAAAACGGGGAATTTGGGGGGAAACTGTTGGGAAGATCGTCAATTTTCACACCTTTCCGCAAAAAAATGCCTCCTTCGGGGGCAACTCAGCGGTCTCCCTCCAATGTTGCGGGGGCAAGCAGGACATTCTCGGTTTCCTTAGGGACACCACTGGCGTGCATGCACAACTCCCCCGAGCGATTGCCCCGAGCAGGCAGCGGCTGCACAGGCAGCTGCACGCTCTTGAGCTCTTGTGACGAGGATCCATGAAACAGCCTGGACCCCATGCTGCATGCCCCCACCCTGTTTAGGCCGCTGAGTGTGGGGGTGGGGTGCGGGTGGGGGCATGTGTGCGTATGTGCGTTTGTGCGACCATATGCATCCAGTGGACTGTACAGTCGACCCCCGCCCCCCCCCAATCCCCCCCCTTGACACGCGTCCTTCCCCCCTCTGTATAGGCGGCGGCTGCAAAAGGTAGCAGCCAAGGCTGCGACGCGCCCGGCTCCCAGTCTCTTGACCAAAGAGACGCTCGCTGCACCCTCCCATTGACTCACCACCACGCGCGTGTGTGCATGCGCAATGGCCCCGAGCAGGCTGCTGCTGCACAGGCGCAGGCATCTGATGACGATGATCCTCTCTAAACCCATGCCGCCCGCACCTCCCCCCCTCTTATGACGAGCACCCGCCATTAAGAGCCCCATGCCGCACGTACCTTCCCCTCTCCTACTTTGTATAGGCTGCTGCTGCAAAGGCAGCCGCCAAGGCTGCGGTGGTCAATGACGCGCCCGGCCCCCAGCCGCTCACTGCAGAGACGCTCGCGGCAAACGCGGCAGCGTGCCCGCAGGTCAGTGTTGGAAGTGGGAGAGGGAGAGGCAGGAGGAAAAGAGAGACAGACAGACAGACAGACAGACAGACAAGACGGACAGACAGACAGACAGACAGACAGACAGACAGACAGACAGACAGACAGACAGACAGACAGACAGACAGACAGACAGACAGACAGACAGACAGACAGACAGACAGACAGACAGGCAGGAAGGGAGGGAGGGGGGGGGGGGTAGTATCCCCGGGCCCCAGCTGCTGACTGCAGAGACGCTCGTGGCAAACGCTGCAGCGTGCCCGCAGGTCAGTGGTGGGAGCGGGGGGGGGGAGTATGTTTGGAGGGAGAGGAGCAACTGCCAGCAGCCAACCAGACCCCGGCCGCTCACTGCAGAGACTGCAGCGCGCACGTAGGTCAGTGTTGGAAGTGGGAGAGGGAGAGGGAGAGAGACAAGAGGAAAAGAGACAGACAGACAAACAGAGAGAGAGAAAGAAAGACGGGCAGACAGGCAGGCAGGCAGGCAGGAAGGGAGGGAGGGAGGGAGGATGCAGGGGGGGGGGGGGGGGGTGTTTAGTATCCCCTGGGCCCCAGCTGCTGACTGCAGAGATGTTGGTGGCGCATGGTGGCGCATGGTGGCGCATGACGCCGACCAACCTCCAAACCCTACCAGATACCTCAACCCAAATCCGCAGGCGGACTCGGCCGCAATCCCGCGCTCCCTGTCGCTCGCTGACCTCGCCAACGGTATCGCTGGTGGCGTCGGAATGCGCGGCGCGGGCGGCAACGGAAGCGGCGTCACTAGCGCGCAGGTAGGAAGGAGGGGAAGGGTATTTAATACACTTAGGTAAGCGGGTTGATGATGGCTATTACAGTCTGTGTGACACCAGTAATGATGTATAAGACCTGTGTCGGCTCTAGCGCCCGACACCTTGAACTCAGTTGAAGTGGGAAACTGGCTGGCTACCTGGTAGGGTTAAGGCGCGCTGACCTCGCAAACAGCACCGCTGGCGGCGGCGGCGGCAGCGGCAATACGTGGGAAGAGGGTAAAATAGGGTTGAGGGCTGCTCAGCCCTCAAACCTATTTAACCTTTAGGCGCGATCCCTTTCCGCACTGCTCCTTGCATCCGAGCGCATCGCCGCCGCTGTGGAGCCGCCGCCGCTGTGGAGCCGCACACAAGCGCACACAAGCGCACACACTTACCTTTTTTCACACACACATACATACACACACATACACACAGGCACACACAGCTGCCGGCCTCTTTCTTAGGAGGGTCTCCGGGAGGGTCTAATGCCTAGAGGGTGTCCTAGAGGGTCTAATGCCTAGAGGGTCTCCTAACTAGAGGGTCCAATGCTGCCGATGCACACGCACACACAGAGAGAGAGAGAGATATCGTTACAGAGAACTCTGCACGGCAGACCTAGATAGGCTGTTTCTGGTCATCATTGAGGAAATTCCATTTGGAGGCGGGTGACCAACCGTGCGCCAACAAGAGGGTGAATAACCTCATTCAAAAAGCAGTGGGGGAAAGGGGCAAATGCGGGTCACTGACGGCTGTGTTCGTCACTCCGCTTCAACTGAGTTTAAACTAGGTCTCGGCAGATTGACCTCCACAGTTGTGGAAATCTCGCTAAGAGGATCCACTCGGGTGTGACTCGCTTGGACAAGAGGTCCATGAACTCGGGGTGCTTGGAGATGTCGCGTTTGAAGTTGGAAAAGTGGGTGTTTGCGGAGGAACGGAACTTGACGGAGTGGGCGAAAAAGTCGCCGGCGCTGAGCCGGTAAGATGTGATGGCGCCGCCGGCATAGAGCGAAGTCATGTCCGGTCGGCGGTACGCGAAAAGTGCGGCAGTGGGGGGGTATATGATGTCGAAAGGGAGTGGGGGGGGAGAAGGGACGGGCGGGTGTGTGGAGATGGAGGGGCGGGGGGACGGGAGAGGTGGGAGGCGGCGGATGAGGGAGCCGATGAACGTAGCACGGTGCTTGTTGATCGTGTCGATGATGGGGAACGTACAAGGGGGGGAGGCATGCATCGTGGTGGTGGAGGTGTGCTCTATAGTGTGAGGAGGGATGCCCTTGATGAGGCGGAGGAAGCGGTTGTGGGTTACTTCAAGTCGGTGGATGTGGGCCTTGTTCCACGCACACACACACACACACACACACAAACACACACACACACACACCAGGCTGCACCCTCCCCCCCACGGCGCAACAACGCCGCACCCCTGCTCGCTTCCGAATTTGTCGCTGCTGCTGCCGGCGCGCCGCCGCTACCGCCGCCGCCGCCAGCGGCGCTGCCCCGCCGACTGAGCACGGCCAACTTCAACCACATGCCGGGCGCGCACGCGTCGCAGCCCAATGTTGCATGCCTGGCAGACGGGTGGGTGGGTGGGTGGGTGGGTGGGGCGTCTCCAAATTCTAAATACAGACCCTAAACCCTAAACCCTGAACCGAGACCCTAACCGCTAAACCCCAACTTCAGCCACGTGCCGGGAGCGCACGCGTTGCAGCCCAATGTTGCGTGCCTGGCAGACGGGTGGGTAGGTGGGTGGGTGGGTGGGTGGGTGGGAAGCCTCCCTATACCCTAAACCCTGAGATCTTAAGTAAGATCCTAAACCCTTAAGCGAGCCTTTAAACGCCACCTCAACCACACGCGCCGGGCGCGCACGCGTCGCTGCCCAACGTTGCATGCCTTGCAGACGGGTGGGTGGGTGGGGAGCCTCCCTATGAACCCTATCTAGACCCTATCTAGACCCAAGACCAGACCAGAACCTAAATAGACCAAGACCCTACATCCTAAACCCCAAGCCACGGCCCTGAACCCCATTTTCAGCCACGTGCCGGGCGCGCACGCGTCGCAGCCCAACTGAGCGTGCCTTGCAGTCGGGTGGGGGGGCGTCTTCAAACCCTAAACACAGACCCTCAACCCTCAACCCTCAACCCTGAACCGAGACCCTATCCACTAAACCCCAATTTCAACCACGTGCCGGGCGCACACGCGTCGCAGCCCAACGTTGCGTGCCTGGCAGACGGGTGGGAACCTTGTTCATACACTGCTACACACTGAGCGTCGCTAGCTTCACTTGACAGGTGGGTGTGGAGCCTCGTTACACCCTGAACTCTATCGCACAGGCGGCACGTTGTGAGTGCCGGCGAGGTTGGTTCGGACGCGGTTACACTCTTCACACTGTTCACATTTTAAGACTTCCGCACTGTTATACCTTCGCTCTGATGGCAGGTGGGACGCCGTGCGTGCGGGCGAGGTTGGTTTGGACGCGGTCACACTTCACACTGTCACACTGTCACACTGCCACACTGTCGCACTCACACTTTCTCTCTGATGACAGGTGTGGCGTCCTGAGCGCTGGTTGGTTTTTCACTTTTTTTTTCGCCACACTTTATGACTGCCACACTTTGACACGGTCACACTTTCTCTCTGATGACAGGTGGGACGTCGTGAGTGCGGGCGAGGTTGGCTTGGACGCGGTCACACTTCAACAGCTTGGCGACTGTGGTCAGCCGATGCCACTGAGGGAGGGGGGGCTGCTGCAGGTGTGTGTGTGTGTGTGCGCGTGTGTGTGTGTGTGTGTGTGTGTGTGTGCAGCAGCGGCAGCAGCTTGGCGACTGTGGTCAGCCGATGCCACTGAGGGAGGGGGGGCTGCTGCAGGTGCGCTTGTGTGTGTGTGTGTGTACATGTATGTGTGTGTGTATGTGTGTGCGTGTGTGTGTGTGCGTGTGCGTGTGGTCGATTTTACAGTCCGTCGGACGCCTTTAATGGCGCATTAGACCCTAGGAAAGAGGCCGGCAGCTGTCAAAATTTGACCCCTAGCATGCCATCTGCCATCATGATTGCTGTGCACGCGGTGCGTGTCTCAAAACAGGCGACAAGGAAGTCAGCCAACTCGTGCCAGAACCTGTGTGTGTGTGTGTGTGCATATGTGCATGCGTGTGTGTGTGCGAGTGTGTGTGTCCCTCCCAGCAACCACCACGTGCACCGGTCAAGCGCGAACACTTTGCTGCGATCCAGTCGGCGGTCGAGCCAATATTATTTAGGCGTATCATATAGCATCTACGAGTGAGCGCGTGTCTGGTGCGCTGGCCCCTAGAGCGTCGGGTGCCCACGTCCCCCCCCACTGCCCGCCGGTGGTGAAAGAGCATGCCCAGATATATGGGAACTCATGTGTCATGGGTAGATCTGCTCCTGCAAACTTCAGCGTTACCCTCCCTCCTGCCGCCCCGACTGGGCAGAACTGGTCATTGAACACCACCCCTTCTGACTTCTTAACGTTTACTGCTAGTGCGCGCGTGCCGCAAAAGGCGTGCAGAGTATCTAGCATGCGTTGAAGCGCTTCGGGCGTCTCTGCCAGCAGCGTCAAGTCATCAGCGTACAGCAGCAGCCGTAGTAACCGCCCCGCCATCTCCACCCCATCACCCGGGAGCTCTGCGTCTAGTACTCCCTCCAATGCGTCAATAAAAAGCCCAAACAGCAGCGGTGACAGTGGGTCGCCTTGCATGACCCCCTTGTGTGAAGGAAACGCGGGTCCCACTTTCCCATCGATGCGCACACACATTGCGGACCCATCGTACATGGCAATCAGCGCCGCCATGAACTCCCCATGTACCCCCAGGCTCCTAAGGCACTCCCAAAGCATTGGGCGGTGCACGCAATCGTAAGCCTTCCTGAAGTCAATAAAGGCGGCGTACAGCGGTTTGCGCTGGAGGCCGCTCTTCTCAATAAGGTGTTGCAGGATGTAGGCATTATCTGGGGTCCCCCTCTTCTTCCGGAAACCTGCCTGGCCCCGCGCCCGGTACCCCTCCCGTTCAGCTAAGGCGTCCAGCCTGTTCATAAGCACCAAGCTGTATAGCTTGGCGAGGGCATTCCCAACCGTGATCCCTCGGTAATCGTCCCGCACGTCTGGGCTGCCTTTCGGCTTTGGCACCGGCGTGGTTGCCCCCAAGTGCCATGCAGTCGGGTACCCCTCACGGAAGACTCGATTGAGCAGGTGTGTGATGGGGCCAGCGAACAGGTGCTCCTCATCCACAGCACCCGTTGCATCGCCCCCCTCCGCCGACCTAGCCCATGCCCTCTGATAGAACTCTATCGGCATGCCGTTTACGCCTGGGGCTTTGCCCGCGTCCATGCCCATCAGTGCCGCATACACCTCCGCCTCAGTACATGAATTATTTAGCGTTGCCGCCCGCTCCGTGGCCGTCGTCGTGGGGGGGGCAAACGGGGCCCCGTGCCCATGGTCAGTGGCATCATCCGTGTTAGTCGTATTAGTCGTATGAGTCCTATCAGTGGCGTTAGCATGGTTGTTCCCCAGCAAATCCCTTCAATAATCTGTCCACCCCTCCACGTTCCTCAGACCGACCGCCTGACCAGGCAGTTTCACCCGCTGCTAAAACCGCCGCGGGTTCCCCCTCCTGTTCTCAATCAGCTCAGAGTATTCCCGGGCCTCGCACGCGCGGCGGGAGCGCCCCGCGGTCCGCCTATAGGCCTTCCCTGCCTCTTTGGCGGCCGGTGACTGCGCCCCGTGCGCTCGTTCCGCTTCCCGGCTTGCGCGGCGTGCGTCCTTGCACTCCTGAGTGTACCATATGTTGTGTAGTCGCACCCCCCGTCCTCGGTCATGGGCCGCACCAAAACCGCACCCACCTCACCCGATGCGTGCAACGCCCGGGCTGCCCGCTCGACCGCGCCCTCAAGGCGGCTGAGCTCCTCATCCACCGTCGGTGCCCCCTGAGCTCCCAAGAGATCCGTCATCATCCCCCCCAGGAGCTGTGCGGACGCCCCCTCGCCCCCCTGTGGCCACCTAAACCTGGCCGGCGTTTCGTTCGGGGCGCCGGCCTGAGCCGCAGGTACCGCAGTAGCGGGCTCATAAGTAAGGGTTAGTACTACTTGTCTGTGGTCAAACCTGCCCCCACCTAGCCTTGGTGGGTGTTGGTCGTGCACATGTAGGGTAGTGCCCGGCCGTGGTGCCCCCGCGCCACTAAAGGCGAGGTCAGGGGACGCCACAAAGTAGTCGACCAGACTACGTTTTTCCTGCCCCAGTGCGTGGTAGGTGAGGGCCCCATGCTCATCCCCCGGTAGGCGACCATTAAGGATAACCATTCCCATGTCCCGGCATAACTGCAGCAGGCGCTGCCCATGCGCGTTGTGCACGAGGTCAGCCGACTCTCTCGGCCCCACCTGCCCTGCCTGCGCGATGTCGCCCTCGCGCACCGCAGGGGCGGGCCCCCCCCTCCCCCCTGTCCCGTGTGTGTGTGTGTGTGTGTGTGTAGGCAGCAGCAGCAGCTTGGCGACTGTGGTCAGCCGATGCCACTGAGGGAGGGGGGGCTGCTGCAGGTGCGTGTTTGTGTGTGTGTGTGCGCGCGCGTGTGTGCGTGTGTGAGTGTGTGTGTGTGTGTGCAGCAGCAGCTTGACGACTGTGGTCAGCCGATGCCACTGAGGGAGGGGGGGCTGCTTCAGGTGCGTGTGCGCTTGTGTGTGTGTGTGTGTGTGTGTGTGTGCAGCAGCATCAGCTTGGAGACTGCAGTCAGCCGATGCCACTGAGGGAGGGGGGCTGCTGCAGGTGCGTGTGTGTGTGTGTGCGCGCGTGTGTGTTTGTGCGTGTGTGTGTGTATGTTTGTGTGTGTGCAGCAGCAGCTTGGAGACTGCGGTCAACCGATGCCACTGAGGCAGGGGGGGCTGCTGCAGGTGCGTGTGTGTGAAGGACTGCATGCCCCCCCCCGCACCCACACACCCACACACAGACACACCTCGCACCTCCCCCCCTCCTGCCCCCCCCCCCTTCACCCCCACGCACAGAGAGAGACCGTTACATACAGAATCGGTACGGCATACCCACACACACAGCAAACCCCACACACCACAGAGGACTTGGACTGGGCGTGCAGCCAGATCTACCTATTGGTCTCCGGCCGCCTATCTGCGCAGTGCCCCCCCCCCCCACACACACACCTCACACCCCACACCCCACACACCCACACCCTCACACCCCACAGGACTTGGACTGGGCGTGCGGCCAGATCTACCTCCTGGTCTCTGGCCGCCTCTCGGCACACCGCACACCCCACACCCTTGCACCCCACACCCCTGACACCCTTCACCCCCCACACACCCCACACCCCTCACACCCACTCACCCTCACAACCCACACACCCCAGGACGTGGACTGGGCGTGCGGCCAGATCTACCTGTTGGTCTCTGGCCGCCTCTCGGCACACCCCACACCCTCGCACCCCACACCCCCGACATCCCACAACATCCACACACACACACCTCAACACAGCATCGGACGTGGGTGTGCAGACCACCCAACACCCCACACTCGCACAACCCACACAGCGCAGGACGTGGACTGGGCGTGCGGCCAGATGTACCTGTTGGTCTCCGGCCGCCTCTCCTCACCCCACACCCCACACAACCTCACACCCAAACACCCACACCCACACCCACACCCTCACCCACACCCCACACCTACACGCCACAGGACGTGGACTTGGCGCGCAGCCAGATCTACCTCCTGGTCTCTGGCCGCCTCTCCACACCCCACACACCTTACACCCCACACACCCTCACACCCCACACCCCACAGGACGTGGACTGGGCGTGCGGCCAGATCTACCTTCTGGTCTCTGGCCGCCTCTCCGCTCAGCGCGCGCCCCCTCCGCCCGCATTTTCTGAAATGACACCCGCGGGGGCGCGGCGCCGGCAGCAGGGGCAGCAGCAGCCGCAGCAGCGGCACCCGGCTTCGTCGATGGTGTGTGTGTGTGTGTGTGTGGTCGATTTTACAGTCCGTCGGACGCCTTAGATGGCGCATTAGACCCAGTGTGTGTGTGTGTGATGGCCGGCAGCAGGGGCAGCAGCAGCTGCAGCAGCGGCACCCGGCTTTGTCGATGGTGTGTGTGTGTGCGAGTGCATGTGCGTGTGTGTGTGTGTGTGTGTGTGTGTGTGTGTGCGTGTGTGCTATGGCCGGCCGCAGGGGCAGCAGCGGCCGCGGCAGTGGCACCCGGCTTTGTCGATGGCGCGCGTGTGTGTGTGTGTGTGTGTGTGTGCGCGCCAGGGGTGAACCCGCCGATCGGATTCCGATGAACAGGGCGCCCGAAGGGCGCAAAACCGATGAGTGTTTTGGGGTGGGATCGGGAAAACCGATGAGTGTGAGGGCCCGGAGGGCCTGTCATCGGCGAAGCCGATGACCACAAACCGATCGGCTCATGGCTTCTCCTGTTCCGCCCGACGGGCCACCGCCCGTGCGTGCGCCCGACGACAACCCCGCGTCCCCCATGCTGGTCGACGACGACGTCGAGCTCGTGCCCCCGCCGGCCGAGGAGCCCAAGAAGCGCAACGCGTTTGACCTCATGAAGGCCAGCAACCTGAAGGCTGCGTCACGTGAGTGTCACATGGGCATGGGGGGTGCGCGCATGGTGCATGGGGGGATTCAAAATCGAAATGCCCCTCCCCCCCTCCACGCCCTCCCTCCTCCTGCAGCCTCCCTCACCCAGCCTCTAGCCCCCACCCAGACTACCTCAAGCCAGCCTCCACCCAGCCCGCCTCAAGCCTGGGTCCAGCCCTGCCCTGCCCTGCCCTACTGCGCCTCTTTCCAAAGCCCCCCCTGCCCCGCCTCTTTCTAAAGCCCGCCCCATCCCCCTCACTACCACTGCAGAGGCGAAGCAGCTCAAGAAGGCCAAGCACGCCGCCGCTGCCCCGGCCGCGCCCGCCCAGGCCCCCGAGCACCCGCCTCACGAGGACGTCCCTCCGGCAACCCCCACGGCCACCCCCGCGGCTGATGGCCCCACGATCGACGCCACCCCCATCGCCTCCAGCGTCAAGAAGAAGCCGCCATCTTCCGAGGCGCAGAACTCGTGGATCAAGACGTTCCCCTTCATCTTCATCGCCACCGCCGTCAACTCGCCACCAACGGCGCCGTGCTCGTCGGCTGCTCCGTCTGCCGCGAGATCTACGGCGCCAACAGCAACAAGTCGTACGCTGCTGGCAATGCCAGCGTGTACTCCCTCAACGACCTCACCAAGCACTCCAAGTGTGACGAGCACAAGGATGCTGTGGACGCCAAGGTGAAGAAGGACGGTGGCTCCGGCGGCATTGTGGCAGCCGCGCATGCTGGCGCGCGTGCGCACGTCGAGGTCCTGAAAGGCCTTTTACCAACTCTGCTCATGGGTGCCCTGTGGATCTGCACAGAGTTGCTTCCAGGCCTGAAGTTTGCCAGCCTACTGGTGGCGCTCACCAAGGCTGGCAACACCAGTATTAACGCGAAGTACAACAATCGGTCGTACTTTACGGCGTGCGTACTCACCCTCTCCTCAGTCCTCCTGAGCCGGCAGCTCGTACAAATTCGAGCTGCCCCCTGTTTTACGCTTATGGTTGATGGCAGTACCGACTGCAGTACCGAGGATCACCTTCTAATCTATGTTGTGTACTGTGCCGAGCTCCTTGAGCCGACAGTAGAGTACCTATGTACTGTGAAGCTGTCTCAAGCCGGTGCAGACTCTGTCCACGATGTTCTTATTAAGGTGATGGAGGTGCTGGAACTGGACAGCAGCCACATGGTCGGCTTCTGCACCGACGGCGCAAACGTGTTCACTGGCTGGCGCAATGGCGTTATGACAAAGCTTAGGCGGATGAACCCCTACCTACTGTGTGCACTTGTTATGGTGGATGTTACCACCAGAACTAAGACCACCCTTACCACAGCATGCAAAGCACTTGACACTATTACTTCCAACGTGCACCACCTGTTCTGCAAGAGCGCCAAGAGGACCAGCGAGTGGGAGTTATTTGCCAAAAAGAACTACCCCAATCTGACCCGCTTGAAGTTTCCGAATTTTACTACAACGCGTTGGTGGTCTCGCAAGGAAGCCACGCTGGTTCTGCGCCTCAACCTCCACGCTTTGATTGAATACCTGACCCTTAGGAAGGACTGCCCCGATGAGGTGTCGACGCGCTCAAAGACGTGGGAAAAGGCTAGGCTCGTTCTGTCGAAGCTCTTGAGTTATAAGCAGGCAGTCTTTTTGTTTCTACAGATCGATTTGCTGAGCCCTGTCGATAAGCTTTCCAAGGCGTTGCAGAGCAACAGCATAAAGCCCCTCGACCTGAAAAAACGTTTGACCGCCACCATTGCCCAGCTTGACGTTTTTAAGAACCTAACATTTTTTTCTGCTGAGACCTGCCCAACTGCCAAGGGTCTAGTTGATAACGTCGATGATGACGGGGTGTGGACCCCGCCCACCACCTCAGGCGCCCCACCACCTGCGAAGGTCAAGTTTTTCAAGGGCAAGTTCAAGATGACCACCGCATACAAGTTTGCAGCAGATTTTGCTGACGCGGCCATTGAGAGCCTGAAGGAGAGTTTTTTCGACGACGACCCCTCCCTTGATATTCTGGCTTGCTTCACCATCTTTGACCCAGTTCAGTACATTGGTATGGGGCACGCAGAGCTAGATGACTTCGGCAACGATTCCTTTCAGCAGCTTAAGGACCACTTCTGGTCCGGGGATGGGCTGCCCAACTCTCCCTTCTCTGCGCGCGGCGAGTCATTCATGGCCACGCTCGACACTGAGTTCAAGCATGTCAAGACCGTCATCAAGGACAGGCTGGCGCTCACCCCCTCGGCAACTATGCTCAACCTGTGGCGCTTCATTGCGCGCAGCTCCAACTCTCTCATGGTGCCCAACATCATCCTACTCATGAACGTGTACTACGTGATGGCTCTGCACACCGCCGAGGTCGAGCGTGGCTTCAGCATCCACCGCATCCTCAAGAACCGCCTCCGCAGCCGCCTCATGATCCTCATGGTGGACTCCCTGCTCCGCATCTGGCACCTTGCCCAGTCGTTCACCGGCCCGAGGGAGTCAGAGAACAACAGCCTGATCAACGAGGCTGCAGAGAAGCTGTCTGGTGCCTCCCTGCAGTCTCAGGGATTCAACCCCCCCAGCCTCTTGAAGAGGCTGGTCGAGGAGGTGAGCCGCGCGCAGGTTTCGTTCCTTGATCGCGATCTGGACGAGGCTGCAAGGCTGCTGGAGAAGGAGGGGCTGGAGGACGTCGACCCGGCGGTCGCGTTTGATGTTGAGGGGAACATTGTTGAGGAGGAGGACGCTGGTGAGCCTGATGAGCTCGAGTCCGACGAAGACGACTTCCCCCTCATTGACCTTAAGAAGCGCTAAAGCCTTTGCGCTGTCTACTGTTTTCCCTGTTGTCGCCTCCTGGCCCCACAGGGCACCCTCAGGGCCTGATTTATTTATTTATTTTGATTCGAAATAATTCTAAATTTGATTGATCATAGTGGTGATTTTCGCGTTGACGCACATGCAGCTAGTGGGGATGTGAGTGAGAGAGTGGAAGGGGCACTATCGTGTCTGACGTAGGTAATCTCTAAGAGAGAACGGCATGAACTGTAAAGCCACGAAGCTGTCTCTGACTCTGAGGAAGTTGTGTGAGAGACCGTATCACGGCAACAGAAGACTACGGACAGCGGGAGTCCGGGGGCGCAGCCCCCGGGAAAAAATGGCAAGCCGATGAGTCCATGAGGCCCTCTCCTGGAATGCCGATGAGTCCATGAGGCCCTCTCCTGGAAAACCGATGAGTGGCATGCCCCCGAATACACCCCTGGTGTGCGCGTGTGCGTGTGTGTGCGATGGCCGGCAGCAGGGGCAGCAGCAGCAGCAGCGTCACCCGGCTTCATCAATGGTGTGTGTGTGTATGTGTGTGTGACACACACACACACACACACACGTGCACGTACATATACATGTGCACACAAACGTGCACACACACACACATGCAAACGTGCACACACACGCTTCCAGGCTGCTCTCATGGCAGCACACGGGGGTGGTCACAACAGCGGGATGGACACTGACTCTCTCACACTGGGCACCCACGCACACACACACACACACACACTCTCTCTCACACACACACACACACACAAACACACAAACACTCACACACACACACACACACACACGCACGTGCATACACACGTGCACACACACACACACACGCACACACACACACACACCACGCACAGACACAGACACAGACACAGACACAGACACAGACACACACAGACACACACACACACACACATGCACACGCTTCCAGGCTGCGCTCATGGCAGCACACGGTGGCGGCCGCAACGGCGGAATGGGGACCGACGGCACACCGGAGCGTGCGGAGATCCTCCCGGGGTCTCTGATTTCGTGCGCGTCGTTTCTCACGAGCACCGTTTGCCGCAGGTGTTTGTGCGTTTGTCTGTTGTATGTTGTTGTTTTCCTTTTGTTCTGTATGTGTCTGTCTGTTGTTGTTTGTCGGTTGTTGGTCTCGTGCGCGTCGTTTCTCACGAGCATCGTGTGACGCAGGTGAGTGCGTGTTTGTGTGTGTGTGTGTGTGTGTGTGTGCATACATGTGTGTGCATGTGTCTGTGTACGTGTTTGTGTGTGTGTGTCTCTGACGGCGCATCCGTGCTTGTGGAGATCCTCCCGGGGTCTCTGATCAGCTGTGCGAGTCGTTTCTCACGAGCACCGTGTGCCGCAGGTGTGTGCGTGTGTGTGTGTGTGTATGTTTGTGTTGTCTGTTGTCTGTTGTTGTTTGTCTGTTGTGTTTGTCTGTTAGTGTTTGCCGGTTGTGTGTGTGTGTGTGTGTGTGCGTGCATCCATCCATCTGTGTGTGTGCGCGTGTCGGTTGTGTGTGTGTGTGTGTGTGTGTGTGCATCCATCCGTGTGTGTGCGCGTGCATTTGATTGCGCATGTGTCTGAGCACGTTTTTTTCTGGTGGGTGCGATGGTTCACCCGAGAGGGCGTAGTTTCTTCCGGGGTCTCTCTGATCAGCTGTGCGTCGTTTCTCACGAGCACCGTGTGCCCCATGTGTGTGTGTGTGTGTGTGTGTGTGTGTGTGCGTTTGTGCATGCGTCGGTGTGCATGCGATTGTGCATGTGTATGTGTGTGTGTGTGTGTGTGTGTGCATGCGCGTGGCTCCGAGCTCGACGCTTCATGCTCCGCACATGGGACCTCAGCGAGTGCGTGTCTATTAACTTGTTTGCACCTCTCTTCCCTTGCACACTGAGGCCTCGCTTTATTACTTGAGGCCACTTACTCGTTGGCATCGCTGCCACTCACACTCATGCACACTCATGCAAACACACACACACACACACACACACACACACACACACACGCAACCGCGTCGTTGCCCTCCCCGGGGGCGCCTCCCCGTCGTCGCGTTTGGTTGGCAGCACCGACGCCTCACCTAGTTTATGCCACTTACTCATTGGCATCACTGCCCTCACCGGCACGCGCAGCCGCGTGGTCGCGCTCCCCGGAGGCGCCTCCCCCAGCGTCAACTTTGGCTGGCAGCAGCGCGACGCCATGCCGTGCACACCGACGCTTCACCTTCCAGCGCATGCCACTAACTCGTTGGTATTGCTGCCCTCATCGACATGCGCAGCCGCGTGGTCGCCCTCCCAGGAGGCGCCTCCCTCGTCGCGTTTGGCTGGCAGCAGGTGGATGTTTGTGCCACATGCATGCCGTATGCAGCATGCTGCTGTGCTGTGCTGTGCAGTGCAGTGCTGTGCTGTGCTGTGCTGTGCAGTGCTGTGCTGTGTTGTGCTGTGCTGTGCTGTGCTTTGCTGGCAGCTGGTGGGTGGTTGCGCCACGTGCATGCCGTGCGCAGCATGCTGCTGTGTGCTGTACGGCACTGCGCGTTGTTGGCAGCGCTCGACGACACTGCGTGTTCTATTGCGATATGTTGCGATATGTTGCGATCTGATGCGCGTTATGTTGCGCGTCACGTTGCGCGTTCTATCACACTGGAGGGCACTGCACGCGCATACCGTGGCCCCCGCGCTGCTGTCGTCGCCTGCTGCTCGCTGCGGCCACGTCGATGGGACCCATCTCTCACTCTCCCACTCTTTCTCACCTTCTCTCATCTGTCTCACTCTTTCTCACTCTCTCGCTCTCTCACTTTCGCACACTCTCAAACGTGTGACCCATGCAGCTCGGCGGCATGCTCCACGAGGCGCCTGCGCTCTTGCTGCGCCTGCTGCTGGCTGCGGCCGCGTCGATGGGACCTATCTCTCACTCACTCTCACCCTCTCACCCTCCCGCGCACAAATGCAGCTGGGCGGCATGCTGCATGAGGCGCCCGAGCTGCTCCTGCGCCTGCTGCTGGCTGCGGCCACGTCGATGGGACCTATCACTCACTCTCACCCTCTCACCCTCCCGCGCACAAATGCAGCTGGGCGGCATGCTGCATAAGGCGCCCGCGCTGCTGCTGCGCCTGCTACTCGCTGCGACCACGTCGATATCTCACTCACTCTCACACTCACACTCGCGCACACAAATGCAGCTGGACGGCATGCTGCACGAGGCGCCCGCGCTGCTGCTGCGCCTGCTGCTCGCTGCGGCCACGTCAATGGGACCCATCATCCGCCGCTTCCTGTGCCTGGGGCTCAACCGAGTGTGGCTCAAGAGCGGCGACATGGCGTACAGGCAGGGAGACGATGCAGGTGTGGCCATTAACATTAAAATATTCAAGTTTTTTGCTTTCAAATCCAATATTCTGACTTGTGAATCTCATCTGAACGCACCGGGGCCTGGCTCAAGAGCGGCGACATGGCGTACAGGCAGGGTGACGGTGCAGGTGTGGCCATTAACATCAAAATCTCCCAGGTTTTCACTTTCAAATCACGCACCCTGACTTATGAATCTCAACTGAACGGACCAAGTGTGGATTAAGAGCGGCGACATGGCGTACAGGCAGGGCGACGATGCAGGTGGGTGTGGTCCGTTGTTGCATTCATGCATGCCATGTTATCTAAATCTTGAAGGTGCTGTGAAAGTGCCTTGATTCGAGTCCTCGTTTGATCCCAATCAACCGAGTGTGGCTCAAGAGCGGGGACATGGCGTACAGGCAGAGCGACGACGCAGGTGTGGCCGATCAATCCGAGTATGATGACTTCCTTTTCAAATCAAGTGCCCTTCGCATAACTTATAAATATTTACTGAACGCACCGGGGCGCGGCTCAAGAGCGGCGACATGGTGTACAGGCAGGGCGACGATGCACGTGTGGCCATTCACATCAAAATATGTAAAGTTTTCGCTTTCAAATCACACGCCCTGACCTCTGAATCCTAACTGGGCTCAACCGAGTCTGGCTAAAGAGCGGCGACATGGCATACAGGCAGGGCGACGATGCAGGTGTGGCCATTAACATCAAAATCTTCAAGGTTTTCACTTTCAAATCACGCGTTTTGACTTCTGAATCCCAACTGGGCTCAACCGAGTGTGGCTCAAGAGCGGGGACATAGCGCACAGGCAGGGCGACGACGCAGGTGTGGCCAATCAATCCGAGTATGATGCCTTCCTTGTCAAATCAAGTGCCCTTCGCATAACTAATTATTAATACCTACTGAACGCACCGGGGCGGGGCTCAAGAGCGCGGACGTCAGTGATTTCCTATTCGGCTCTCCACAGCCATTTCTTACTCCGGCTGAACTTCAACCTTGAACATAGCTCAAACCATTCAGTGGATTGGAAGTCTGCCGAGCTCGCCAGACAGAGCACGTCAACAGCTTTCAAATGACCCATGTATGAGGACAAACGGTCAACGGGAGGTCAACGGTCAACGCGGTCAAAGCAAAATCCGGCTGTCGAATAATTAATTGAAAAGAATGAAAAGAAAATCACTGGCGGACGTGGCGTACAGGCAGGGAGACGATGCAGGTGTGGCCATTTACATTACATCAAAATATGCAAGGTTTTCACTTTCAGATCACGCGCCCTGACTTATGAATCCCAACTGGGCTCAACCGAGTGTGGCTGAAGAGCGGCGACATGGCGTACAGGCAGGGCGACAGTGCAGGTAGGTTTTGCCCGTTGTCGCATTCATGCATGCCATGTTTTCTAAATCTTGAAAGTGCTGTGAAAGTTCCTTCATTCAAATCCTCGTTTGACCCAAATCAACTGGGTGTGGCTCAAGAGCGGCGACATGGTGTACAGACAGGGCGACGGCGCAAGTGTGTCCGTTTAATATGTGTGCGCGTGCGCAACACAAACACAAGCACCCTCTCTCCCCTATCTCTCACTCTCTCCTCTCTCTCTCTCTCTCCCTCTCTTTCAGAGCGCTAGTTTGTGTTTATCTCTGGGCGCATGGGCCTCTCTCCTGCCCTCTTTCTCATGTGCGTGTGCGTGTGCGCAACACGCACGTTTACAAGCACCGCTCTCTCTCTTGCAGAGCGCCTCTACGTGGTCATCTCCGGCCGCATCCGCCTGCTGCACAAGGCTCTTCCTCCCTCCCTCTCCTCCATGTGTGTGCGTGCGCGGAACACAATCGTGGACACCTGTTTCCCTCCCAACATGCAGAGTGCCTCTACGTGGTCATCTCCGGCCGCATCCGCCTACTGCACGAGGCGCGCCACCCGGTCACTGGGGCGCTGAAGGTGTCGACTGAAGAGGTGGGCGGTGCTGGTTGCCTTATGTTGCGTTTGCACCCACACCCAGCACCCAGTAAAACTCTTGAGAGCACACGGCCCACGCTGACATGCATGAGACAGCGCGCCACTTCAGTCACTGGGGCGCTGAAGTTGTCGACGGAAGAGGTGGGTGGTGCCACGTGCTGGTTGTGACTCCCATGCTTTGTTTGCACTTAGTAGTCTCTCTGGTGCACACGACCCATGCTGCTGTGTATGCTGCTGTGTATGCACGTGGTGCGCAACAGCCGGTCACTGGAGTGCTGACGGTGTCGACGGAGGAGGTATGTGCTTGTCCCCCCCCCCCTGCGTGCTGGTTGTGACTCCCACAGTTACAGTTACATCAGTTACATCGGCTTTCCAGCAAAGACTACCTCTAGTCCTAGTACCACCGCCTAGACCCAAGTCCAGTTCTGGCCCTAACAATTACTTGTGAGGGGCGGTAGCCACCAGCCGGCTGCCTGCCAACGTGTAGTCCCAGAGCAAAAAGGAGAGCTATTGTGCGACGCCTCCAAAATAGGTCGTAACTGCTTCTAGGGGATAGGGGGTCAAGTGGCGCTTGCCAATCTACTTGACCGCCGTGGTGGAGGGGCCGGCGCCTGAGGGGCAGCCGGACCGTACACCACGGCTCTCCACCCGACCCTATCCTGAGCACGCTCAAACGCCGTGTCCGAAAAAGTCTTCCAATCAGAACGAGTGCCACTAGTTTCGCCCAGCTGCTGAATCAGTTACAGTTACAGTTACAGTTACATGGCATTCCAGCTAAGACAACACTAGTCCTAGTGCCACCGCCCTGTGAAGGACGTTAGCCACCAGCCGGTTACCTGCCGTCTAGACTACCGCTCCCGCCGGCTAGTTTAGACCCAAACAAGTCCCTGAGGGACATGTCTGGCAAGGAGCGTATAGGAAAGGACCGTCCTCCTCCTGGCCTTTGAGGCCAACCACGCCGGCTGTGCCGACTGGCGGCGCTGAAGCAGAAAAGTCCCCGCCTGGCATGGTGCATGGTTGTCCAACTCCATGCATGGGGCTCTGCCTGCGCCCCATGCGTCATGCATGGCCAGGTCCCACCCTCCAGGGGGGCCTGGGCAAACAGAGTCGTCATGGCAGGCTGCCTGAAGACCAATGCCGACGCCAGTCACCGGCAGATGAGTGCCCCCGAGGGTGAGCGCGGTGACAAACGCTGCGATGGTGAAGCGGATAAACTCTGTTGTTGCCTCGGCGGTCACCACCGCTGAAGCCTGATGGTAGCTCGCCCCCACGAGCAGCCATCTTGACCGATGTCCAGCATGCATTGACGGGCGCCAGCTCCTCCGCTCGTCGATCAACTCGTCGAGATCGGTGCCGCATGGCGTCCTGCATGGGAGGAGGATAAGGGCCGTCTCCCAGCACGGGTCGCGGCAGCGCCGCGGCTACTCGCCAAGCCATGACAGCGCCGGGCAAGCCGCTCCTGTAGTTTCCACCGAGGGACAGTCTAGCAGGAGCCAGGCCAGTCGTATTTTATCCCGCTCGTCAGCGGCACGGAGATCCTAGTCACCAGCAGCGCCGCATTGCTGGGTCCAGGGCCCGGCGACGAGAACGCGCCTCCGTTAATCGAGCCCCGAGCTGAATCAGTAGCTTAAGAAAATAGTGTCGGGAGGAGGCTGGAGGCTGGCCTTGCTGCCGAGCCACATCCATTGTGCAGTCAAAAGTCGTACGAGGAAGACGAGAAGCCGGCATGCGCATCACATGGCCTAGCCACTGCATTGATCGCTTTGCCACAAGGCTCTCAATTGGCTCAGTGTCGCACGCCTGCCGAATATAAGTTAATCTGTGCCGGTCGACCAGGCGCACACCCAGAATGCGACGAAGGCAGTTAGAGTGGGCAACCTCCAATCGAGTCAGTTGTGTTTTAGTAGGGGCCCATGTTTCGCAGCCGTACAGAAAGTGGGGCAGCACGAAAGTGTTGTAAACCCGCATCTTAGACTGCACTTGCATCTTCTTGCTGGCCCAAATCTGATCAAACGACGCAAACACGCCCAGCGCGCGACCGACTCGCACACCGATCTCCTTTTCCACACCACCACTCTGGGTTATCCAACTCCCTAGATGCTTAAATGCAGAGACGGTCTTCACTTCACCACCAGTCAGCGCAAACGTGGGCAGATCCGCGTCAAAATCTGCTGGCAAAATCATCACTTCTGTCTTGGCGGCGTTGATTTGCATGCCAAAGCTAGAGGACACTTGTCAAGGATTTTCAGCATAAGCGCCAACTGAGCTGGGTCATGTTCAGAACAAACATATATCGTCGGCATACATCAGCATTACTATACGCTCAACCGACGACGACAACACAGAGCCGCCGGCTCGGGTCACGACTGACACGCCAGCCCCCTCTGGCATCATGTCTAGCGCCTTTTTCACTATGTGGTCAATAAAAAACATTGAACAACACAGGAGCAATGACGCACCCCTGCCGCACACCCGACGATACGGGGAATTCGTGCCCGATTTGTTTGAACTTACTAGAGTCCCCCTGGTGCTCACGCCCCATGCTGTTATGCACGAGGTGCAAGCCACCCAGTCACTTGGGCGCTGAACGTGTCGCCGAAGCAGGTGAGGGGTGGCTCATGAACCCCCGCGCGCTGGTTTGCTCATGTGCGCTCGCGCTGGTTGCGACCCCCCAGTGCTTTCCTTTTCGGCTCTACACAGCCATGTGGCCGTGTGCCGGCTGAACTTTGACCTTGCACACAGCTCAACCCATCCAGTAGATTGTATTTCTGACAAGCCTGCCAGACAGAGTATGTCAACAGCTTTCAAATGACCTACATCTGAGTACAAACGGTCAGCAGTAAGTCAACAGTCAACACGGTCAAAGCAACATCCGGCTGTGGAATAATCAATTTACAATCTTGAAAATAAAATCACTGCGACTCCCACACTTCATCTGCACCCACACCACCCACGCTGCGATGCACAAGGACGACAACCTCCCACACAAGCACACCCCAAACCCCTGCAGGAAGTGGCACGTGGCGTCACCGTCGGCGCGGTGTGGGTCATCGCTGGCGGCGCGCATGACACGTCTGCGCTGTGCGTGCGGGACTCGGAGCTCGTGCGGATGTCGCGGCAGGTGGGTGGGCATTCCTTAGCTTAAGCGCCGTAGCTAGGGCTCATGAGTACAGGAGCAGAGCTCCAAGGGGGCAGCACAGAAGACGTCTGCACTGCGCGTGCGGGACTCTGAGCTCGTGCGCATGTCGCGGCAGGTGGGTGGGCACTCACTTCAGGGGCAGAGCTCTAGGGGGCAGCACAGAGGATGTATGTCGATAGCCGGTGGTTGCAGTCAGAATTCAAACAGCGCTGGCGGCGCGCACGACACGTCTGCGCTGTGCGTGCGGGGCTCGGAGCTCGTGCGCATGTCGCGGCAGGTGGGTGGGCACTCACTTGCTATAACACTGTAGCTAGGGCTCCGTAGTACAGGAGCAGAGCTCCAAGGGTGGGCACAGATGTCGTCTGCGCTGTGCGTGCGGGACTCTGAGCTCGTGCGCATGTCGCGGCAGGTGAGCACTCACTCACTCAGTAAGAGCTATAGCGCTATGGCTAGAGCTTTTGAGTACAGAGGCGCTGCTTCAGGGGGCAGCACAGCGGACGTCGGTCGATAGTGGGTGATGGCAGTCAAAAGTCAAGCAGCGCTGGCGGCGCGCACGACACGTCTGCGCTGTGCATGCGGGACTCGGAGCTCGTGCGCATGTCGCGGCAGGTGAGCACTCACTCACTCACTCAGTACGAGCTATAGCGCTACGGCTAGGGCTTTTGAGTACAGGGGCGCTGCTCCAGGGGGCAGCGCAGAGGATGTATGTCGACAGCGGGTGGTTGCAGTCAAAGCCAATCAGCGCTGTCGGGCCGCACG
>VFSX01000053.1:62500-67535 GCA_016618255.1 Chlamydomonas sp. UWO 241
TACACCCGCAGCTTAACTCGACCAACATTGGCCTTCTCTTCCCAGCCGCGTTCGAAAAACTCGACATCCTGTTCTACCGATCCAAGATCACGTCTTGGCTCAGCTCACAGGAGGAGGAGTACAGGTGAGGAGCAGAGCGGTACAGTGCGGTACTGTGTGTGTGTGTGATTGCGGTACAGTAATGCGTGTGCATGTGTGCGTGTGTGTGTACGTGTGCGGTACAGTGTTGAGCAGTGCAGTACATTGTGTGTGTGCGTGCGTGTGTGTGCGTGTGTGTGTGCGTGTGTGTGTGTGTGTGCATGTGTGCGTGCGTGTGTGTGTGTGTGCATTTTTGTTGTTGTGTGTGTGCGTGTGTTTGTGTGTGTGTGTGTGGTCGATTTTACAGTCTTGTTGGACGCCTTTAATGGCGTATTAGACTTGTGCTTGCGCACTCAATCCCTGAGGCAGGCAGAAACGATCACCCGCACTAGTCCACTCAGTGGATACACATTGACTGTGTCCATCCCACTAGCTCAAGTACATCTGGTCGCGCCATGCGTCTCAGTTCGGGCAGCCAGCCTGGCCACCCTCCTCCTCCTCCGTTCATCATGTGGCACACGCCCGACATGCCGCCAGCCTCCATGCATGGCGCTTGCGCTGCGAGGGCGCTTGCTGCCAGTGCACCTCCGTCGTCATGTGTCTCATGCAAGTAAGATTCGCCCTGCATGGAGACCCTCCATGCAGGTCACTGAAGTGCCCCGCGATTCGTGCCGTAGCTGCAGTCCGTAGGCCGAAGCCGTCGCCGCAGCCGATGTCAGTAGCCGTGGCCGTAGCCGTGGCCGATGCAGATGCAGATGCCCAGAGGGCGGACGTGTAGCCGATGCGATGTGAGTGCAGATGCAGGGTGTCCCTGGCCGTAGCCGAAGCCTTAGCCGATGTCAATCAATAGCCGATGCCCATAGCCGGTGCCCTGGCTGTAGCGTAGCTGCAGCCTCTGCCCGGTGCCGGTGCCCGTGGCTGCATGGGGGTACCGACGATGGCGGCGCCGACTTCTGCCAGCAGCCTGCCCTCCGTCCCCGCATGCCTCGCAGTTGCCTGCCTTATGACGCCGTGTCTCAAACAGCCACTAGCGCTCTGGATCAGGGCAAATCGGCGACATAGCCGATTTTCCAAAACCCAGAGTCGCTCACGCTGCAGCAGCACCCTGTCAGCCCAGTTGGTCCGCCATTGGCGGCGTCGGGGCGGGAGCCCTCGACGATTTTGACACCACTTGAAGTGTGTGTGTGTGTGTGTGCCGTACAGTGTTTAGCAGTGCGGTATGTACAGTGTGTGTGCGATCCAAGATCACGTGTTGGCTCAGCTCACAGGAGGAGGATTACAGGTGAGGTACAGTGCGGTACAGCTTGTGTGTGTGTGTTTGTGTCTTGTGTGTGTGTGTGTGTGTGTGTGTGTGTGTGTGTGAGCAAGTGCGCGAGTGCGTGTGTGCGATCCAAGATCACGTCTTGGCTCAGCTCACAGTAGGAGGAGTACAGGTGGGGTACTGCACTCGCTGTTCCACTAAGGCTCACTGAACTGGAGTAAAGCGATGCGAAGAGACGGCGAAGGGGCAGAATTTCGACTTGCCTGTGTATTTGCGTCTCGCCCCATCAGGTGCGCGGTACAGTGCGGTACACTTTCTGTGCTGTTGCGGCACTGTTGGTGTGTGTAGTTGCGGAGCAGTGTGTGTGTGTGTGTGTGTGGAACAGTGTTGAGCAGAGCGGTACTGTGTGTGTGCGGTGCGGTACAGTGTTGAATAGTGCGGTACAGTGTGTGTGCGGTACAGTTTTGAACAGTGCGGTACAGTAGGTGTGCGGTACATTGTTGAGCAGTGCGGTACAGTGCGTGTGCGGTACAGTGTTGAGCAGTGCGGTACAGTGTGTGTGTGGTATAGTGTTGAGCAGTGCGGTACAGTCAGTGATTTCCTTTTCGGCTCTACACAGACATTTGGCTGTATGCCGGCTGTACTTTGACCTTGCACACAACCCATCCAGTGGGTTGTTGGTCTGACAAGCCTGACAGACAGAGCACGTCAACAGCTTTCAAATTACCTATGCATGAGGGCAAACGGTCAACAGGAGGTCAACGGTCAACGCGGTCAAAGCAAAATTGGGCTTTGGAAGAAATAATTTCAAATCCTGAAAAGGACATCACTGGGTACAGTAGGTGTGCGATGCAGTGTGTGTGCGCGGTAGAGTGTGTGTGCGGTACAGGGTTTGTGACATGCAGTGCGGTTGACAGTCGAGCAGCTAGGAGGGGGAGCACAGGTGAGGTACACTTTGGTGCAGTGTGTGTGCACGGTACAGTGAGATGCAGTGGGTGTGATGTGCAACGTGTGTGTGCGGCACAGTGCGGTGCAGTGTGTTGTTGCGGCGACTCAGCATCACCGGAAGAAGAAGAATCACTGACCACACACACACACACACACACACACACACACTCACCCCTTCGCTCGCTGCCATCTGCTGCTACTGCGTCACTGGCCCCTCCCCCCGCCCCCCCCCCCCCCTGCCCCCCCCCCCCCACCACCACCACCACACACACACACACACACGTCTTCTCCATCATAGCTGGTGCTGCGGTGTGTGTCACTGGCCACTGACCCCACCCCTCCCTTTCTGTACCGCCACCTGCTGTTGCGTGTGGCACTGGCCACTTACCCTCCCCCCCGCCCCCCCCCCTTTTTGTGCTGCCGTGCTCAATCCTACCTGATGATGATGATGATGATGGATTTTACAGTCGTGTGTGACGCACCTATTAGCTCTACTCCAAACCTCTCACCCGAATGATCCACTGGCCACTGAGTCCCCCCCCACCTGTGATTTCATTTTCAGGATTTTTAATTAATTATTCCACAGCCGGATTTTGCTTTGACCTCGTTGACCGTTGACCTCTCGTTGACTGTTTGTCCTATGTAGGTAATCTGAAAGCTCTTGACGAGCTCTATCTTACAGGCCTGTCCGACTCACAATCCACTCAATGGTTTGAGCTTTGTTCAAGGTTAAAGTACACCTGGAATACAGCCAAATGGCTGTGGGCAGCCGAAAAGGAAATCTCTGCCCCCCACACTTTCCTTGCTGCCACCTGATGCTATGATGCACCCACCACCGACCGGCCTAACACGCCATCAGATGTGCCCGCCAGATTGTAAAATTGACCTCCATCTCAACCCTTGTGTACAGCTTTATCATCCTCGAGGGCGACATCCACGTGACGCCGTGGACGTCGGTGTGCGCGGCGCAGGTGTGTGTGTGTGTGTGCATGTGTGTGTGTGTGTGCGCGTGTGAGTGAGTGTGTGTGTGTGTGTGTGCTGGAGGGGGACATCTATGTGACGCCGTGGACGTCGGTGTGCGCGGCGCAGGTGTGTTTGTGTGGGGGGGGAAAGGGGGGGGGGCAGGTGTGTGTGTGTGTTGTGTGTGTGCTGGAGGGGGACATCCACGTGACGCCGTGGACGTCGGTGTGCGCGGCGCAGGTGTGTGTGTGTGTGTGTGTATGTGTGTATGTGTGCTGGAGAGGGGCATCCATATGTGGCGCCGTGGGCGTCGGTGTGCGCGGCGCATGTGTGTGTGTGTGTGTATGTGTGCTGGAGAGGGGCATCCATATGTGACGCCGTGGACGTCGGTGTGCGCGGCGCAGGTGTGTGTGTGTGTATGTGCTCGTGTGTGTTTGTGTGTATGTGTGCGTGTGTGTGCGTGTGCGTGTGTGTTTGTTTGTTTGTTTGTGTGTATGTGTGCATTTGCAATGGCAATCCCTCGTCCATTCTTCTGGTGCCAGGCCCGTTGGAGTCCGCAAACGCACACACACACACACAGTCACACACACACACACACAAACACACACGCGCGCACACGCGCACACACACACACAGGCCGACTGCATCCTGCTAGTGGCTGCCGAGGGTGCGCAGCCCGCGCTGGGCCCCGTGGAGTCTGCCCTTGTGTTTGGGTCCATCAACCCGATGCCCGGCAGCAGCGTCGGGCCCACCTCGGCAGCAGCAGCAGGTGTGTGTGTGTGTGTGTGTGTGTTGTGTTTGGGTCCATCAACCCGACGCCCGGCAGCAGCGTCGGGCCCACCTCAGCAGCAGCTGGTGTGTGTGTGTGTGTGTGTGTGTTGTGTTTGGGTCCATCAACCCTACGCCCGGCAGCAGCGTCGGGCCCACCTCGGCAGCAGCAGCAGCAGGTGTGTGTGCGTGTGTGTGTGTGTGTGTTGTGTTTGGGTTCATCAACCCAACGCCCGGCAGCGTCGGGTCCACCTCGGCAGCAGCAGCAGCAGGTGTGTTTGTGTGTGTGTGTGTGTGTGTGCGTGTGTGCGTGTGTGCACTTGTTTGTGTGCGCGCGTGTGCATGTGTGGGTGTGTGGGTGTATGAGTGAGAGACTGCTGAAGCTGCTGCTCTCTCTCTCCCTCCATCCCTCTCCCTCTCCCTCTCGCCCTCCCTCTCTCTCTCTCCCTCCCTCCCTCCCTCCCTCTCCCTCTCTCTCTCTCTCTCTCTCTCTCTCTCTCTCTCTGTATGTGCGTGTGTATCCCCGCCACACCACCCCCCTCACACACACACACACACACACACACACACACACACACGGCAACGGCAGCACGCGCAAGCGTCAGTGGCTCCTTCAGCGGCGCCAGCGGCGGCGCCGGCAGCGCGCGCCCCACGAGCGGCTCCTTCAGCAACGCCGGCGGCGCCAGCGCGCGCCCCACAAGCGGCTCCTTTGCGACGCTCACGCCGGCGCCGTCGATGTCGCAGCTGCTGCACGGCGCGGCCGGCACGGCGGTGGCGGCGGCGCCCCCCGGGGCGGCGACCACGCCGACCGCCACCCCGACCGCCGCCTCCATTGTCGCCGCTGCCGCCACTGCCGCCGCTGCCGCGGGGGGCGCTTCTGGCGCTGTGGCGCCCGGCGGTGGCGGTGGCGGTGCGACGGCCAAGGGCCCGTCGCTGCTGTCGTCGCGGCGTTGCAGCGGAGACTTCTGCGGGTCGCCGCGCGCGGCCGGAACGTGAGTCGGTGGTGTGTGTGTGGGGGGG
>VFSX01000053.1:69904-72404 GCA_016618255.1 Chlamydomonas sp. UWO 241
GGGACGGGCAGGAGGGAGATGCCACGGTAGGACTTGCAGAGAGTGGTCGGGCCTGAGGATGCGCCCTTGTAGAGGGGGCAGATCTCTGCTTGTCTCCACGAGGTAGGAGTGGTGTTGGTGTCCCAGCATGAGCGGATGATGTCGTGGAGGGCGGAGGCGACGGCGGGGCCGCCGCTTTTGACGAGGGGAGCGGTGATGGCGTCGGAGCCCGGGGAGGTGTTTTTGAGTGCCTTGATGGCGGCCTCAATCTCGTCTCGTGAGGGCTCGGAAGGTGTGGGGGAAAGGGATGGGGCGGCGTGGGCGTGGGCGGGTACGGGGGGGAGAGTGTGGGGGAAGGGGATGAGGGCGCCGGGGGCCTGGGGCGGCTGGGGCAGGTACAGGGGGGGAGGGAGGCGTGATGGCAGGAGGGGCAGGAGGGGCAGTGGGTGTGTGGGCCAGGTGGGAAGCCAGGCGGGCGGGGTCGACGGTAGAAGGGAGGGTGTGGAGGGTTTCAAAGTGTTTGCCAAACGCGTTGGCCACGGCTTGCGTGCCGAAGCAGAGGCGGTCGTCGTCGCCGCGGATGGCTGGGGCGGTGGCGAAGGAGGGGCGGTTGACGAGGCGTTGGAGGGCACGGTGGGTGGTGTGGGGTTTGTGGTTGTCGAAGTCATGTTGGATGACAGCGGCATTGGTGTTCCAGTGCGTGTCGGTGTCCATTCTCAGGGAGGACTTCAGCTCTGTCTGTAGACGCTTGGTCTTCCCGCGAAGAGCATCAGAGAGGGGAGTGAGGGGAGTGAGGGGAGTGTGTCGGGCGTGGAGGGCGGACTCGACGCGGAGGGATTGGAGGTCACGCGCGAGTGACAGGGATTTGTCAGAGAGGGTGAGGTGGGTGGGAGCTTCGGGCGGGCGGCGGCCGAGCACCGCCTTGGCCGCGGCGTGGAGGGCCGCGTTGAAGTGGTCCATCCGCTGGTCCAAGGTGAGGAGAAGGGGGAGGGGTGGCGGGGTGGCGAGGGCGTCCGCGACGGCCTCGGCGTACGCGTTCTGCGTTGCTGGGTCGCGGAGCAGGTCAGTGAAGTAGCGCGGGGGGGAGGGGGCCGCTGGTGTTCGTGTCTCCAGGTTCTGGAGAAGTGGAGGCGGATGCGGGCGGTGACGAGGGCGTGGTCGGGTGGGGTGACGGTGGGGAGTGGGCGGGTGATGGGGCAGCGGGCGCGTACATCGTGGACAGAGGACAGGTGCGAGCTGCGGACCAGGATGTCGTCCAGGATGTTGCAGTCCAGGATGTTGTCGTCCAGGATGTTGTAGTCCAGGATGTTGCAGCACACACACACACACACATACACACGCAAACACACACGCAGGTCCGGCGCCTCAGGCAGCGAGGCGCTGCTGCTCCGCTGCACGGTTGCCCCCGGGACTTCCTTTGCGTCTGGTTCCGACGCGCTGCTCACACACACATACATACACACACATGCACACACGCACACACACACACACACACATGCACACGCACACACACACACACACACAGGCTCCGCTGCACGGTCGCCCCGGGGACGTCCTTCGCGTCCGGAAGTGACGCGCTGCTCACTCCAGCGTCTGTCGAGACGTCAGATGGGAGCTCATCCTCGATGCCCCACACCGCTACCACCCCGGTAAGCGAAGCTGTCAGGCGAGCGACACGAGTAACAGGGAATACAACTGCTACCAATTCGCCGTTGCATTGTCATCTTCCTACTCTGAGCTCAGCTCAGCTCAAGCTCAATGGCAGCTCAGCTCAGCGGCAGCACAGCTCAGTGACAGCCTAGTGAAGACCAGCTCTTGCAGAAACGCTCCCGTAAGCAAAAACATACCTGGAGGTATTCCAGGAATTCTCAAACCCTACGAGGCTGCCCACTCCGCATTCACACTCCGCATTCACACTCCGCATTCACACTCTGCATTCACACTCCGTCCGGATACGTCGGAGCTCTGCCTTTGCGGCCACTGCCCGCACCCCACACCCACAGTCCCCCACCTCCACACCCCATGCAGGCTGCCCCCCCACCTCCACACCCCGCGCCCCACAAGCCATCACACTCCGCCCCGATCCGTCGGAGCTCCGCCCTCGCGGCCACCGCGGCACCCGGCCCAGCCCAGCCTTCGTCTCCTGCCCCGCCTCCCACTACCGCTGCTACTGCTGCTGGCAGTGGCGGCGGCTGTAGTGGAAGTGGGGTGCCTGGGGACTGGCTCTCGACTGCGCAGCTGCGGCGCTCAGAGCTGGTGCGTGCGTGTGCGTGTGCGTGTGTGTGTGTGTGTGTGTGTGCTGCTGTTGGTGCCGCTGCGGCTGCTGCTGCTGTTGGTGTTGGCCTATCTGGTCATGTTGGTGTTCATTCCCGCTGCAGGTTCTCTTGCGTGGTGCAGGCTTGGGTGTGACGCTGCTGAGTCGCACCAACTGACCACCAACCGACTGCCACGCCCACACTTGCACAAACACACACGTACACACACACACACACACACACACCGCTGCAGGTGACCAGCCACA
>VFSX01000053.1:77404-79904 GCA_016618255.1 Chlamydomonas sp. UWO 241
CCTCCCTCTCCCCTTCCTCCTCTCTCTCCCGCTGTCTCTGTCTCACATGTCCTCGCACCTGCCTCCCTCTCTCCTCTTGCCTGGGTAGGTCCGCAACTATGCGTTGACCATGGGCAACACGCACCACCTGCTCGCCTCCCATCTGCCTGCTCCTCATACGCACACACACATACACACACGCATATGCACACACAGGTCCGCAATCATTCGTCGACCATGGGCAACATGCATCCCCTGCTGGCCGACCGCACTCTCTCGCTGCTCTCCGTCTTCACCGGCAGCGGCTTCCCTCTCTCTGCTCCCCCCTCTGCTCCCCCCCTCTCTCTCCACTCTCACTCTCCTTCTGCCTGCCTGCATGCCTGCCTCTCTCTTTATCTTCTCCTCCCTCTCTCCTTCCTCCTCTCTGTCCCGCTGTCTCTGTCTCACATGTCCTCGCACCTGCCTCCCTCTCTCCTCTTACCTGGGTAGGTCCGCAACTATGCGTCGACCATGGGCAACACGCACCACCTGCTCGCCTCCCATCTGCCTGCTCCTCATACGCACACACACATACACACACGCATATGCACACACAGGTCCGCAACTATGCGTCGACCATGGGCAACATGCACCACCTACTGCCCTCCCTCTGCTCACCCTCTCCATTCTCTTCTCCCTTCTTTTTTTCTCTCTTCCTCTCCTTCTACCTGCCTCTCTCAACTCCTCCTCCCTCTCTCTCCCTTTCTCTCTCCACTCTCTGGCCTTCTGTCTGCCTGCCCTGCCTCTCTTTTTCACCTGCCCCCCCAATTCCCTCCTCTTGTCCACACAGGTCCGCAACTATGCGTCGACCATGGGCAACATGCACCACCTGCTCGCCTCCATTTGCCTGCTCTTCACACACACACACACACACACACGCGCGCGCACACACACACACACACGCACGCACACACACAGGTCCGCAACTATGCGTCGACCATGGGCAACATGCACCACCTGCTCGCCGACCTCACCCTCCCGCTGCTCTCCGTCTTCTCCGGCCGCGGCTTTGACGCCGCGATGCGCTCCGCGTTTGAGGCGGGCGCGCAGATGATCGAAGATCTGTGGCTGCCGTTCTTCTGCGTGTCGACCAACCTATCGCTGGTGCGTGTGCGTGCGCATGTAAAAGACAGACAGGGCCATAATATTGTTGGGCCTGCCTGACTCAGATGAGATAGTAGTGGCCTACTAGGGTACCACACACGTTTGAGGCGGGCGCGCAGCTGGTTGAGGACCTGTGGCTGCCGTTCTTCTGCGTGTGTTCACAAACCTGTCGCCTGTGTGTGTGTGTGTGTGTGTGTGGGTGTGTGTATGTGCGTGGGTGGGTGGGGGTGGGTGTCTGTGTGGGTGGGTGGGTGCAGATATCGCCACGGGCTAGAAGGGCCTGCTTGAATCCGCTGTGGCGATGCGCTCCGCGTTTGAGGCGGTCTCGCAGATGATTGAGGACCTGTGGCTGCCGTTTGTATGCGTGTCGCCCCATCTGCACACGGCACGCGCACCAGCGGCAGGTTGGTCCACGGGCTACTAAGGCTTGCCAGAATCAGATGACACAGGGAGCACAAAGCTTGTCGAGGCCCGGTAGCTTCCGTTCGTCTGCGTGGTGCGTTTACCTGCGCGGGCAGCTGTGGCGCCTCGTACCATTGGTGTCACAAGCCTGAAACTGAGGCTGAATCCCCGCACGCAGGGCGCCCCGAGCGTGCATGTGCGCGGCCAGCTGTGGCGCCCCGTGTCACCTCGCGTGAACCCTGGACCTTAACCTGAACCAGAACCCGAACCGTTTCTCAACCCTGAACCCGAACCTGAAACTGAAACTGAAGCTGGAACTGGAATCGGAACTGGAACTGGAATTGAATCAGCATCCTCCCACACAGGGCGCCCCGAGCGTGCACCAGCGCGGGCAGCTGTGGCGCCTCGTGTGACCCCGCGTCATCGGTTCCTCAAACCTTGAACCTTGTAGCTGAAACTGAGTCTGAAACTAAATCCTCCCACACAGGGCGCCCCGAGCGTGCACCAGCGCGGGCAGCTGTAGCGCCTCGTGTGACCCCGTGTCATTGGTTCCTCAAACCTTAAACCTTGTAGCTGAAACTGAGTCTGACACTAAATCCTCGCACTCAGGGCGCCCCGAGCGTGCACCTGCGCGGCCAGCCGTGGCATCTCGTCCGCGCATCTATGACGACGGTTTCGCATCCCTGAGCCCCTGAGCACCCAGCCCTTTACCCCAAACCGAGCACCCTCAACCCTCAACCAAACAACCTGATACCTCGACACGGCACGCAGGGCGCCCCAAGCGTGCACCTTCGCGGCCAGCTCTGGCGCCTCGTCCGCGCCTCCATGATAGCCTCTTAAACCTAAGCCCTCTCTTTCTCAAACCGTTACACCCTCAACCACTCCCCTCTGGTGCACGCAGGGCGCCTCGAGCGTGGACCTTTGCGGCCAGCTTTGGCGCCTCGTCCGCGCGTCGATGATGCTGCGGGTCTCCCTT